>JAHRHZ010000019.1:46965779-47141030 GCA_024137785.1 Ginglymostoma cirratum | reverse complement strand
CTGGACCCTTCTTCAGAAATTTTCTGAAGAAGGGTCCAGACCCGAAACGTCAGCTTTCCTGCTCCTCCGACGCTGCCTGGCCTGCTGTGTTCATCCAGCTCCGCACCTTGTTATCTCATACTCCGGCATCGGCAGTTCCTACCATCTCTGATCATGTGTGCTTCCTGTGTTTGGCTCAGCTACTCATTATCTTGACCAGGGGAGCCATGGGAAAAACGTGTATAACACTCTCTAATTTGTGTGTACAGAACATCCTAAAATTAAGAAAACCAGATAGTTAAAATTTACTGTTCTTTTTAATTATAGCATCTAGATTTGAATATTCACAACAACCATCACTGATGCACCGGCACACACCAGTATGGACCATCTACAAGATGCAGTGCAGTAATTTACTGAGACTTCTTCAACAGCAGCTTCCAAAATCAAACAACTACCTTCTGGAAGGATCAGTGCAGAATATGCTTAGGACACAACTATCTACAAATTCCCCTCCAAATCACACATTGTATTGACTTGTCACTACACTGCTGTTTCATTATTGTTGCTGGGTCAAAATCTAAGAACACCCATCTTTACATCACTGTGCACGTACCGAAACCAGATGGTGTATTAGTGATTCAAGAAGGCAACTCATCATCACCTTCTCAAGGACAAACAGGGATAAGTAGTAAATGTCAGCCTAGTAAGTGACACACACATCCAATGAAAAATAATTATTGACAAAAACCCTATACACAGTCTCCAGTTTTAATATAAGTATGTGCAATGCTGACTGCAAGCTTTTAATTTTGCTTCAAAATTTTCAGTCCTTGTCAGATGCAATAGAACCACAGAGATGATACAGTACAGGAGGGGGGAATTTGGCCCCTCTTGTCCTGCTGCCGGAAAGACACCCAGGTGGCCTTTCTAATTCCAATCTCTAAACACAAATTAAAAATCCTAAAAATGTGTTTTACTGAAAACAAAATAAAGCAATATCCAATCACACATACCTCATGGTACTGCTGCACATGCTTACCATAGCAGAATTCATATTTCCACCATCCTACACCCTGCCAACATAACAGTAAAGCAAATTATTCAAATTTGAAATACCATGCAACAAATAATTCAACATGAGTAGACATTTCAGGAATTGAAATCCAAACTAGGGAAATGGTAAATATCAGTAGCTTCTAAAGATGTTCCACTCAAATCACTACTGAATTAAACTCCCTTTTGTTATCATTTTTAAAACACGAATAAACTATAAAAAACAGACAAATCAAAAGAGGGATGCCTATTACACTTCTGGCAAAGGAACAAAGCATTCTTAAAGTATTTTAGTTACCATTATTTGTCTTTAATGGCTTAACTCTCAGGCATGTTTTGTATTTCATATTAACAATGGTCTTCCTTTACTACACACCATGCATGGCCAGCATTCACCTACTCAGCCCCAACAGTGCAGCTGTTTTGATTAAAGTTCAGGGAGCGGGAGATGGATACAACAAACTTGGAGGATGGAGAAATTTGGCTAAAATTTCCCTCATCTTTTCTACTTTTAAAATTATTTGAGAAAACTCAATTTGATAATCATTAGTTCAATTCTATTGGCTCAAGAATGTTATCTTTAGAACCTGAGATCAGAAACCTATAGCAAAAACCTCCTGGCAAGTATCTGAAGTACAAAACCCAACAAATTCAAACACTCCCTTGCACAAAAATAGAAAACCATCATACACAATCAAATGGGATGACACGTATTCAAAACTCAGCATTTCCATATAAATAAAACCAGACTCTCCAAAACATAAATCACTCAAGACACAGAACATACAGTGCAGAAATTGGTGCTCCAGTCTAACTGGTAGGAATTTATTCTTCACGAGCTTCTTTCCATTTTGTCGTCCTCATTTTAGCCCTTCAGCATGTTGTTCTTAGTCCTTCTTTTATCTGTTGTCATCTAGGTTCCTTTTGAAAGCATCTAAGCTAAATGCCTAAGCCACTTCCTATGGTAGTGAATTCTAAATTCAAGCCGCTGAGTAAATTCCTTATTTGCCTATTAGTAACAATCTTATATTTGTGGTCCATAGTTTTGGATTTTTCCACAAACGAAACACACTCTCCACATCTATCTTGTTGAACTCACTCAATTTTAACAATCTCAGTGAAGTCACTTTTGTGTCATCCTTTTCTTTTAGAAGAACGAAAATGCCTGTTTAAATTTACCCAGTAGCTGTAATTTCTCCAGTTTGAAATTTGACTGAAATTTCCTTTTCAATCTCATTGAACCTGCACACACTGCCTGACCTCCTGGGTGGCTCTGTACTTCTGAGGTACTGAGCTCCTGCCACCAGAAAACAGCAGTTTTTTGCTTCTATCCTTGTTACTTATGCACTGAACTATTCACTTCAAGCATTTCAAAGATGTTATTTAGATGCATTAAACTAAATTTCAGATAACCCAGTACCACACTCAAAACTCAAAAATGAAACTAAAACTATGTTCTCCCTTATTAATTCAGACACTACTGAAATAAAATCGAACTCCTTTATATTAAATCCATACGTTATTCTTCTACGTTAAACTCATGTTTTCAACAAAATAACATCAGAAATTTTCATCACACATACACAGCAATAGAAAGCAATGTAACTTACCATGTCTACGCTGACGACTAATCTCACCTCCCTTTTCTCTTCCATAGACCTTTGTCTCCCTTCAAATGTTTATTCTCTTTTCCCTTAAAAGATGCAATGGCATTTGCCTCAAATACCTTGAATCAAATTATTCCATGCTCCAAAGGTTCCTGGCATAGCGGTTCCCAACCACTCTTCTCATTGTCATAATGATCATTTTAAATTGACTTTCAACAGTAAATCACTGGATGGTCTTTTTTCTTATTCTTCCTCAGTCTCCCCTTTCAATCTCTCAACATTTCACAATTTTATAATTTCTAACATTACTAAAACAATTGGAGCTAAGTTTGTTTATTTTTCACTAGAACTAGGTTTTTGCCAGAGGGACATATTTATTTTAGAAATCATCCATTTCATATTGAAATAGTTTCAGCGCTGATTATCCCCAATGCTAACTTTATTTCCTGATTAATCAGAGTTAGAATCCTGCCTATCAAATTAAACACAAGCTTTTTTCCATTCCAGCATTTCTATGTGGACTGTCCATTATTCATCTACAAGTTTACTCTGAACTAGTATTTCAAGATAGACATCATCAGTATCTGGCTTCATTTCTCAAAGACAGAAACTTTCAGCCAATTGATTCAATTTTATATTTATTGCAGAGACCCCTAACTTAATTAGCATTCTTATGATTACTGTTCAGAAGACTAGCAAAGGACTGAACTCTTACCCCATGGAAGCAATAGGAGCCACTTAGAAATTCCTGAATAAGCTGTTCATCAGTAAGTTTTGAGATGTGAGTAGTTCCTACAACAACTGGCTGTTGTCCTCCAACACTGATGGACTTGTGGGATACAAACTTTTCATCACTTGTGGATGATGTGTCGAGTTCCTATTGTGAATCCAACAGAAAAGCCATTTCCAATGTCACTTATTGAAATGCATAAGCACCATCAAAAAACAGGTCTGCTTATCTCTTAAGCCCAATATGGAAAATAAAACATATCGGCTGGTTTTCTGAAAGTTACATAGAAGAGACACTTGAAAAATACATTCCAAGTGGAACTTTATTTCCATACAAAGCTCTTAGGACATCCATCTCATTAACATCACATGGAATGTTTCTGATTTGTATATTTCATAGTTTCAAATGCATTGCCAATCTTTACAAGTTTGAAATAACTTTGCACAGCACTCAAATTACATTGGGATTTATTTAATAGCAATGTCAAAAAGGTGAAAGGAAAATGTCCATAACTTCAGCAGCTAGTCATAATATGTACCATTATAGCTGAGAAATGGGATGATCCTTAAATCTTTTATGTTAGTTAAGGAGTATAAGTGAGGAGGTACTAAACTGGAGCTTTCTCAAAAATGGAGAAACAAATAACAAAGGCTACTGAGGAAGGACCATATGCTCACCTGGTGAGCTACATGGGACAGAGATAACAAAATTAGAAATATCTTAACTCAACACTTTAATAATTTGCAACAGATATTCAAAAAATTGGATATAGTTATTTAGACAATTGTCCTTACCCAACAAAATTGTTAATTACTTAAATTAATGATTAAACAATATAGAATCTGAAGGCATTATCAATGTTTCAAAGAATGGTCAAAAGAAACAAGTACATATTTCTTAAATTAATGAAATTTGTTTAGAACGGGTACTAAAACACAAATATTCTATTTCACAACCAATTTGAAGTTACATGCAGAAGTCAGGAACACATTCTCTTAACTTTTTGCAAAAATAGCATTCATATAACAGTTACCTCTTGGGTTCTTTGGGTAGTGAAAGATGGTTTCAGCAGATCCTCTTGCTGTTTTTCTAACTGCTCAAGACTTTTAGGCCTTAATGGTGAACCATGTACTGACTGACAAAATATGTCATTAACTGGGGAGGATTTAAATCTGAGCAAGATAAAACAAAGTTTACACTCACATATGCCATTAAATTATTGAGAATTAATACAAAAATGTGGTTAGAACAGATTATTTACAAATTAAGGTTAAAAATGAGGTAATGTTTATGGCAATGGAAATTACATGGTACAGTTGGCTACTTTACCTGTATTTAGGATGGCTGCACAATAATGGCGTCAAGATTACTAGTTCATATTCACAGGTGGTAACTTCAGCAACTGAGAGGATCTCATGCTTGGCTTCAGGGTGGCAGACATACATTACAGTAGTGACTCTTGGCTTGTTCTGTTTTAAGCTGCAAGGTGTACCATTTCCCATTACCACTGGGTAATAAGGAGTAATTTGTCCTTCTATGTTTTTGGTGTGGACCTTAAAATAAAATAATTGCTACTTTAGTACATTTACCCATTAACAACCACGGACGGGGTTTATCTTTAGTTATTAGTGATAAGACGAAGTATTCGCAACTCAGAATACAGCAACATACATCATAGCAACAAAAATGTTGCAAATTTGTCTTCTTTGGAACACTTTATAGGAGAATCAGTTTTCATGTTTCACAAAGTAGTTCCATGAAAGATGCAAAAAATATGAGAGATGGAGAAAAAGTTCTTTGTATCCTTAGCTCAATCTTAGAAAATAAATTAAAAACTTCTATCTGCTCCAAAAGGGGACTATATCAGAAATTACACATCTACAGTTGGATAAATTAATGTAAAATGGGAATTTAGATGAATTTAAAAGTACACTTAAATTATAAAACAAAAACAAATTAAATTAAGCAATTTCAATTTAAGAGGAGTGATTACCCAGAAGGCAGCCTACAATTGCAATGAAATCACTTAAAAAGCATATTAGTTAGTTACATCTTTCGTTGACAAAAACAAACTGCCGATTTAATGGGTTCCACATCAGTGACTGAAGTTTACAATAATGAGGGATTTGATTATATTTTACTTTGTTAATACTAATCATTTACTTGACATTGCTAATTTTAGAGTTGAAAACTAGATTTTGTTTTGAAGGACACTTAAGACAGATCATCTGGTTCAGTTTAAGCAGAATCGCTGCTGACAAGGAACTAATAATGTTTTTCAAAACGTTCTTAAAACCATATTTTGATTGAACAGACTACTCTTTTATATAGAATCAAAAGACCATAGGAATAGCGAGAATTTTACAAACAGTAAATGGTTTCTAGTTTGTATGTTTGCTTTGAAAATCTTGCTTTTATAGAAACGAGAATACTTTAGATTTTGTCATCTAGTTACTCATCCCAATTGAAAAACGTTGATTTAGACAGCTGAATTCAGCAAATATGATTACTTAGAATGTTTGACAAGTGGCTTAGCAGCATCTTGGGTAGAGACAACTACTTCTAACCCTAAATTAAAACAATGAACTGCGGATGCTGGAGAAATCTGAAGAAGGGTCTCGACCCGAAACATCAGCTTTCCTGCTCCTCTGATGCTGCCTGGCCTGCCGTGTTCCTCCAGCTCCACACTTCGTTATCTCTGACTCCAGAATCTGCAGTTCTTGCTATCTCACCTCCGGGTGGCACTGCTAAGGAGGATTTGTGAAGTGAAGCAGTATAGCAGTGCTTGGTCGTAGGCAGATATGGTTGTCAACGGCAAAGTGACTGCATTTGTTTTGAAGAAGGGTGCCCACAGAGATCTAGCCATGTGGATGGATTTCACCTTCCCCAATGTTAATTTGATTCTGGCACCAGCTCTAAAAAATCCAGTGTCCAGCAGCAGTGACGTCATAAAGAAGACTGAGAAGCCCATCACACTGAAGAATACTCACACAGGAGGCCAACAAGTTAAATGCACATACTATCCTTCACTTTTAATCATTTTTATTGGCAATTTGGTGATAAGCATCTTTCCATCTGCAAGAGATGATGGCAATACAGTCTCAAATTCATAAATAAAAACAAGGTTGAAGAAGTGTCCCAACCCAAAACATCAGTTTTCCTGTCCCTCTGATGCTGCCTAGCCTGTTGTGTTCCTCTAGCTCCACACTTTGTTATCTCCACCTGGAGGTAAGATTTTATATAACTCTAAAGTACACATAGCCAAGCCTGACAGTGATACTGAGCCACCTCTGACGAAAACCGCCAAGAAAACAGTTGAGAATAAAGCATTAGTAGGCAATCAGCCTAGGATTTGGCTTCAGGTAGAACACTAAAGAATGAGTGTTTAGTAGAGTTGTTGTGGTCAATATGCTGACATTTTAGATACAATGCAAATTGTTGATAAGAAACAAGATTTAAATCCTACAATAGTGTGAAATAATTTTCATTACCTAAATTCAGGATCATAAAACATGTTACTGTCAACTTGTGGCCAATCACAATTCTAGAAATAATAGTTTAGCTACAAAATGTTTTTGGAGCAATTTGCAGATGAGAAAGGTGCTGCATTAGTATAAATGCCTTGTTAATCTGCCCAAAATTTTGTACTTGAAATTTGTACGAACAAATCAGAATCATTCTGCAAAAGGCTGCATTCCACTTACTTTCAATTTTTCACTTTCAGATTCTTCCGATTGTTCAGGAGTGGAATCTAGACAAAGAGATAGAAATCTAGAATGTATTTAAAATACAATTACATTTTTGTGAATTGTTCATACATAATTTTACACAAGTGACAGGAACACCTCCTCAGGACTTCTGATCCTATTTAAAAACCCAACAGCAGAAAAATCCATTTTAATGGGAGGAAATTTCCATGGTAAAGTTACAACTGTTAAATATAACCGCAACAATAATTCTTCACCTGACATTGAATTGGTTGCTCCATCTTAGGAGTTGATAGTTTATATATGTTTTGACACATGCCTGGAATGGTGAGGTTGTTTTTTGCTGTTCAGATTTGTCTCAGTGAAAGACTGAACACTAATACGGAGTGAAACTGTGGATGTTGCTTCAGGGGAGCTACTACATCTTCCAAATCTATTCTAAGGGTTTCCAAAAGGTTCTGGACAAGCTCTGGGACCTACTGCATTTCCATCATTGATTTTATAAAGACCCATCTTGCATTCCATCTTCTGATCATTCTAGAATTTGATTTGTTTGGCACGATACTTAAAGCATAATTAAAACAAGTGTCACAAAGTGATAATGAATGAACGAAAGGTAAAATCATACGTACCAAATTTAAAAATTCTATTACCCAAGGTTAAAATAAAATTTCAACTTGCAGAATCAATGACACAAATTAAACATTTCCTTTTGATTCTAAATAAGCAGCCTCAGATTCTCTGTTAGTCTTGCTCATCTTTCTAACCTATTCCAAGCCTTCAACCCTGCAAGAATTTGGTATTCTTCTATCTTTGGCCTTGAACATGCCCTGTATCCTTCAAGGCAACACTAGTGACTGTGCCTTCAGTCACCTAGATCCTAAACAATGAAATTCCTTCCTTTTTGGTCACCAGTTTCAATGCCAATTTGGCTTATGTTACTTTTTGGCTGCGTGCAAAGGGCTTTATAGGAATGAAACGTTTTACTATCTTAAAAGCTATATTAATACACGCTATTACAGATTACTGGAGTAACATAATATTAACAGACACAACAGTAAGTAATGGAACAGAATCTAAAATGGTCAGATCTGAACAGATTGTTTTCAATTGTTGCTCCTTTAATGCAATTAACCTTTCATCACAATTATCATCATACTGAAGATTTCTTCACAGGTTTGAGGCAACATGCTTGATTTGTACACCCATGCTACATAGACAAAACTTCAGCGTTTACTGATAGAGATGGCTTCATACCTTTGGTTTCAGAATTAGTTGGTGTTCTCATGGTGCCAAGATAATATTCTTGAATATTAACTTTCTGCTGAATCAAAGATATAAAAGTTAACACTGCAATTGCCTAAAAATTGATAAGACTAAAGAATGATAAAATGAGGCACAGTACCTGGCCAGTTTCCTTTTCTTCATGGTATTGACGGATATGTTTTCCGTGACACACTTCATATGTCCAGTAAGATTCAATCTATGAAAGAATTGCCAGAAATATTTAGCAAGTACTATTTGCTTATAAATTGATAACTCAAAGAACTTAAAAATATTTACAAATTGAACATTAATTTTGTAGAAAACACAAAATCATGGAGATTAAAGAACACTTTAAATACCAAAAACTTAGAACTCCTAAAGGAGCGTGGTACAAATTTAAATTACTGAATACTATGTTCTTCGTAGGAAGCATGCCTCCAGAAAAAAAAAGCACAAGTTACCAAGGGTATGAACAGCAGACCTTTGATTGCACACTTAGTCTCTGTGGTTATGACATATGCTCTGAATATGATGTTCATTTGATTTGAAAGCCAGAAGATTGAATGATTTACTAGATTGTTGCTTTAGCTATAAAACATTGTTTCTTAAATGGTAAATGGATAATTGACCAATAGTATTAGCAAAGAAAGGACTTTACTGTGCTTATCAGATGAAGCTGGTCACAGAAGAGATTGATCAGAAATGAACTGTCCCAGACAGCCAGGGAGGATCTCCTTGCAGTCAACAGATACTACAGCAATGCAAGTACTTTAACAGTGGACAACAGAATTGAGTGTTTTGTCTGCCTTGCGTATTTCTAGATGCAGGATCTTCTAATTCTAAGTACCAAATGAACTCTCTCTCCTGGAACTGGTGGAAAATAATGAGCCATTATGATTGCTGCACTAAAATGAAAGTTGCTTACTGTGGTTTGGCTAGAATCTTGTTGATGCTAGCCATGCTTTAGCTTGTAGCACTCTGCCTCTGAATCGGAAAGCTGTAGGTTCAAGTCCTACACTAGAGAACTTGAGCATTAAAATCTAGGCTGACATTTCAAAAACGCAATGGGGGAATGCTGTACTGACAGATGTGCCATTTTTCAGGTGATGTAGATTAAATAGAGGTCCCATCTATTCTCTCAGCTGGATGTAAAAGATCCAGCAGTCCTTTACTAAGAGCAAGAGAATTACTCCCAGTGTCCAGGCCAGGATTTATCATTCAAAATCAATGAAGGTGAATATGTTGTTAACATATTACTGCTTGTGACAGCTTGCTATGTACAAATTGGCTGCTGTATTTTCTATATTAGCTATATTCCTATTTTATAAATAAGTGACACAGAGAAAATCTAAACGTACAAGTTAAACTCAAAGAGCACCAACCGAGTATAAATACAAATAAAACCTAAAAGATCTTAAAATTTGAATCAAAAGCCTATAGTCTTCTTTAAAACATGGTGGTTCCTCCACTGAACAGGTAACTAGCAATAGCACATGGTTAAATATCAAAATAAGCAAGAGTTCTTACCATGGTTGAATCTTGGTTCAATTCCCATTTGTTTTATGAAAGAAAAAAATGCTATGATACATTACAGTAAAAAAGTGGGTAATTTGTTGGTCATCTTTGGATATATCACTATAATGAGCAAATCTACAATTTAGAACAGCACTGAAATCTAAATAAAGCAGATGAATTCTTTACGGCTGTGTTATTGTGGGAGAGGTCTTAACTGTCTAGAAACGAACAGATAAGGTAAAAAGAAGTACAACTGAATGTGAAGTGACACCAAGTTACCAATCACTTACCAATATGGAAAATACCTAACTGTGCTTAATAAGATTGGATATTCTTATCTCCATTATCATTATACCTTTTGGCAGTGACTCCGTATCTAGTAAAAAGATCACAAATCCACTCCATCTGAAGTTGATCAGAAAACTATGCATGGAAGTATGACCCACATTGTTGAGCTCAGGAAAGTGATTTACTCTTCCTCAAACAGATTCTGTAAATTAATTAACTGAAAACAACTTTACCCTGTAAGAGCAACTACTCTGTTTGAAGAGTGGTTCCAATAGCTCTCTGGGCCCATGTCCTTTGTAATCATGTTCTTCATCCTAAAAGTATAGAAGAAGAAAAAAAAACTAATTAGAAAGCATGCATTTCAATCAGATTGCCTATTCTTCTTTAGAAAGCTGCTATTCAAAAAAAAAAATGCAACAAAATCAGACCCCTCTGTGTTTCAAGGGTCAGGAGTGGTAGATTAGAAAATACGCAGCTATAAAATAAACTGAATGTTCTTCATCTGCTGGAAACACAATTCAACAACTTCCCACCCTCCCACCACCCCCCCCCCCCCCCCCCCGCCCGAGTGAAATTGAATCAATGTGTTATTTTATATTCAACCTTATAGAAACATCAGAAAATATGTTGCAATAACGGTATTTCAGAGTTAAACAACTCAAATGGCTACTGGACTCAAGTACACACTATGCTTAACATTCATAGAAAAATTGTTGCTGTGAAAAAGCTGAACCAATTAGAACTGAGTAATAGAAACTATAAGACCATAAGACATAGGAGCAGAATTAGGCCATTTGGCCTATTGAGTCTATCCTGCCATTCGATCTGTTTTTCAAACCTATTCATCCGCCTTCTCCTCATAACCCTTGATCCCCTTACTAATCAAGAACCAATCTGAAACACACCTGGCCTCCACAACCTTCTGTGGCAATGAATTCCACAGATTCAGACCCCTCTGGGTGAAGAAGTTCTTCCTGATCTCAGTTCCAAACAAAGCATGATTGTACATAATCTTTAGATATGATGCAAATGTCAATTATATTTCCCTTTTTGCCCAGTTGCACATTTTTGTGCACTCACAGTCTAAATGATGATGAGTTAAACCATACTACTACACACAACACAAATGATACAGAGTTGTCATTAAGATTTGAATGATTGATGACACAGAAGAAGAAAACAAAGCTCATCAACTTTCAGGGGCCTTTTACAATAAAACCCACGTACTCAGGGACTTGGAGTTGGTGTTGGGGTCAGGATGGGGTAGGGGCAGAGAGGAGTTGGCAGCCGTGGGCAGTAACTGTGACAAAGAATGGGGTAAAATCTTGAAGCAATACAAAATCAGGGATTATAAATTTTAAATTTGAGGCATTAGTGGACTAGGAGCTAATAAATGTCTGCAAGGACAGGAGAGATGAGCGAGTGTGACTTGACGCAAGATAGGGTAGCGGCAGCCAAGGTTTGGACCAGCTCAAATTTATGTCGAAGGTCAACTATCACAACATTGGAATAATGAGTTTAACGTTAACAAATATATAAATAAAAAAAGTTTCAGCAGCAAAAACTAAGCCAGTGGCACAAAGCTGAAACTAAATAGGCTTTTAAATGGTTTGGAAATTTAGTAAAGCACCAAAGTAGCAGCCTGGATGGGGAAGGGAGAAGATTGGAGGCAAGATCAACAGTGTTTGTGGAGGGGACTTAAAAACAATGATTTTGTTTTTTTCAATGTCTGACAAGAACAACTTTTAGGAATTTGTAGCTCATCCAACAACCGAGCAAGCAGTTTGATAGCACTGAGAAGTTGAAAGGGGTGATAGACAGGTAGAGTAGAGTTGATGAATGTCAATCAGAATAATCATAGCACAGGAGGCTACTCCTGGAAAATTGGCTGCAGGTGTGGAAACTGACTGTAAATGTGTCTGGATGGAACAATCCGTAGTGAAGGAAAAGGAGGCTTCCAAGGCTAGATCCTTGAAGTATCCCAGAGGCAAGGATATGGAGTCTGAAAGGGACACTTTGATACAGCACTGACTCAGAACAAACCCACGAATTAACTGATATGCATGACAGCTACTCACTGCTTAATCACCTAACAATGGAATAAATATGATGTCAAAACATAACTAACACATTAATATTGATATTACATGGAGTCAGACACTAATAAATGCTTCTTAAGGGCATTTACAGGTGGATTAAGAAGAAAATTGTAGAAATAAGGTGTCATTGTTTAGAATTATTAAATACGAGTAGTGTTTTGAATTACAATGATTCATAATTCGAATACCTCTATCCAAACTCCTCTGCCTTTTTCCCACCCCAAAGAAAACTGTCCTAAATTCTCCAATCTATCTTCATAACTGAAGTTCCTCATCCTGGAGATCATTCATAGGAATCTGTTCTGCACTCTCGCCAATGCCAAAGTGTGGCACCCAGAACCAGATACAATACTCCAGCGAGGTAGAGTGTCTTGTACAAACTCAACGTAAACTTCTTGCTCTGTTACTCTATACTCCTATTAATAAAGCCTAGGATACGGAATGCTTCGTTAACCATGCTCTCAACCTGACCTGCCATGTTCAATAATAAAGAGGGATGGAGTAGTGGGGGTGGGTCCAGATGGGATGCTTAACCAGATGGGTTGATTGGCCTGCTTCCACACAGTAGGGATTCTATGATTAATGCACATATTCACCCAGGTCCCACCACTCGTGGATCCCCTTTAAATTTGTGCTGTTCATTTTCTATTATCTCTGAATGCTGTTCCTATCAAAATGAATCATCACATTTCTCTGCTTTGACCTTCACCTGTCATGTTTCTGTCCATTCTACCAACTTGTCTACATCCTGCTGAAATTTTACACCACCTTCCTCATAATTTACAATATCTGTAGGATTTTGAATCAACCACAAACTTTGAAACTGTGCCCTGCAAACTAAGGTCTAAGTCATTTATTTTATTTATACACAAATAAATACATAAATAGATGGATAGATACATACTTACATAAATATAGAGAAAAACCAAGGGTTCCAACACTGACTGCTGGGGAACTCTATTGTGAAGCTTCCTCCAACCCAAAAAGCCATCCATTAACCAGCCTGCCATTCAGCCAAGTCCTGTCCAGGCTGCTACTAATACTTTTATCCCATGAACTATATATTTTCTTAAGTCTGTTGAGGAGCACTGTATCAAATACCTTTTGGAAGTCCATGTATCAGTTGCACTGCCCTCATCAACTCTTTCTGTTACTCTTCAAAAAAATCCTGCAAGTTACAATTTTTGCCTATGAAATCAATTTCTTTAATGAACCTGTATTTGTGACTATTAACTGTATCCTGAATTATTGTTTGTAGAAGTATTCCCCACACACCACTGAACAAACCAACTGGCCTGTAATTGTTGCGCTTACTTTTAACTGTCGTTTCCAACAAAAAAATTACATTTTCAAATCTCCAGTCTTCTGGCACCATTCCTGAATCTAAAGACAACTGAAAAAAAGCTATATCTATTTGCATACGTTTTTTAAAAAAGGTTCGTTACACAAAAGGGGGTTCTTTTAAGCAAGGATCATCACATCAGTGGCTTTGCACAGAAAAAAAAACATACAGAAGACAGACTTAAATTAACTTGGAGTCATTGATTGTAGTCTGAAATCAGTGTTAAATTAGAAAAGAAATTCATATAATGTAGTAATACATAACCTATCACATTACATAGCTATTACAGAGAGCATTTCCAACAAAACAGTACCTTAAATACTAGGCTTACCTGGTCTCCACTCCCAATCGAAGGCAGCATACATTTGTATTTTTCATTATGCACTGTAGTGATAATTATGTAGTCATCAGGTCTATACAGGCCACCCGTGGTTGGCTAAAACCAAAAGCGAGGATTTAAGAATTGTGTATTATTTACTTTCTACAATCCTGCAAATAATGTATTGTAAAGGCCAATGAACTTAAACTCGCGTTACTACACCTAAAGACCTGAAAGCAAACCATTCAACTTTATAAAATACAGAATAGGAATAAAAGATTCTTGCTGGAACCATCATCATTCTAATCCTACCTGTACTCAATTAAGATGACTCACTTTCAGGAATGCATATGAAATTATGGCGCCACGGTGGCTCACAGCACCAGGGACACAGGTTGAATTCCAACCTCGGGTAACTGTTGGTGGGGTTTTGCACATACTCGCCATGTCTGCGTGGGTTTTCTCCGGGTGCTCCAGTTTTCTTGCACAGTCCAAAGGTATGCTGGTTAGGCGGATTGGCTGAGATAAATTGTCCCGTTGTGTCAAGGGTTGAGCAGCTGAGGTGGGCTAGGTATGGTAATTGTGGGTTGACACGAATGGGTAGAGGGCTGGGCCTGGAGGGGAGCATGTGGGGAATGCTGTTCAGAGGATTGGTGTGGACTCAATGAACCAAATGGCCTCTTTCAGCACAGCAGGGATTCCATTATTCTATGAAGCATGAAGAATACAGATGTATGAAGTAAGAGGCAATTACTGCACTGCAATAACACACATTCACTTTTGAAAACTCAAGTCTACTGAGATGTTATAAGCTAGATGTAGCTAACACCAGTAACACACACAACATAATGCAAGAACAAGTAGTCTGGTTCTGACAATTCATTTTCGAACTAAAATTACTGCATTAGCTAATAATTTGTATAAAGTAGCATTAACAGAAGGGCAAACTATGGAAATTTAGTAGCAAAAATAAAGTTGGATAATTTGAATTAATATAATTTTGAAATAAAAGCAGGCTGTGTACTTCCTTGTAAAGTGCCGCGACGTGTTTTACTGCTTTATCAATACATGCCATTTTCTTTGTTTCAAACAGGAACGTGAATTGTTAAAAAACAAGAAGCAAAGGATGAATAAAACTGATATTCCGATTTTTGGATAAACATTGCAAACAATGCACAGGTTACTCAACCTTCAAAACTTCAAAAACAGTTTGTGGGCAGAAGTCTTCAACCATTAAAGCTTCTGCCCCAAGATACTGTTGGTACAAAATATTTTCTTTTGCACAAACAAGGGATAAGTGTGGAACGCAGAACTAAAAACTTTGCAAACATCTTCAGATAGCCAACCTTAAAGTTCCTAGCTAATCACAGAGCTGTTTTTCTTTTTCTCCTATGTCTACCCTCCTAACAAACCTTCATAAATACTAAATATTATTTGTCAACCTATAATTTCTTTTCTTTATACAATTAGCACAATCACATCATGATTTTCTAATTGCCTGTTGCCACTTCCCTAAAATGCATTCCAGCAGTTTTCCAATGCTTGATGATCAGCTAATTGGTCTGTTGTTCTATTTTCCTTTTCAATGCTTTCTTGAAAAGCAGTATTTCATTTCCAATGTTCCAACTCACTGGGACTGTTCTAGAATTCAGAGAATTTTGGAAGATCGCAGCCAATGCGTTCACTACATCTGCAGCATTTTTATGAAAAATTGTGTAAAATAGTTTTAAAAAAATGTAGGCCATCAGGACTGGGGTATATACCACCTATTAGTTCAATTAATTTCTTCCATATTTCTCATTTACTAAAAGTCATTATTTTAATTTCCCAATTCATTAGATTTTCAGTTCCCTGCCATTTCTGACAAAAACATAGAAAGTAAAAGTACACCATCAGAGTCTGCTCTACCACTTAATTATCATGGCTGACCCTCCACCTTCACACCGTACCTATATGCCTACCGCCTTTAGTCTCAGAGAATTCTTCTTTTTAAAATATATTCAGTGATTTGATCTTGGTGGAGAATTCAACAGGTTCACAACTCTCAGTGAAGAGTATCTCATCTCAGTCCTAAACTGCCTACCCAGTATCGTGAGACTCTTTAGTACTTATTGTTGACCCTCCCTCCCAGCCTTGGGAAATGTCATGCCTTCGGACTGACCAGCTCCACAAGAAATACAGACGTTTTGTTGAGATCCCCTCTCATTCTTCTAAAATTCAACGAATACAGGCCTAGTTGGCCCAATCTTTCCTCATGACAGTCCTGCCATCCCAGAAATCAGTTTAGTGAACTTTTGATGCACTCCCTGTATGGCAAGTACATTCTTTCTTAGATACGAGGACCAAAACTGCATACAATACCTCCAGGTGTGGTCCCAAGGCACTATACAACTGCAGTAAGACATCTTTGCTCCTGTACTGAAATCCTCTTGCAGTGAAGGCTAACATGCCATTATCATTATTGGCAACCTTGTAAATAGGATTACAAGATGTTTATGCACCGTGGAAGCTTGGAAGATGAAACTGAACACAACAAAGTCATCCTGTAAGACAACGGCTACCCTGATAAGATCATTTTTCATTGATATTGTGGGCAAACTCACGTACAGGCACAAAGCTGTCACTTTGGTCCTTAGAAATGCCCAGTCTACCTCAGATTACCCAACACAAAAGTCCAATCTTTAGGTGAAGCTCAGTCTTTCATGCTTTTATTATGAGTAGCAACATGAGTGGTGCTTACCACTAAAAAAAATGCCTGCCATCAAGCCAAAAAGTCATCTTGCCTTTTACGTAAATGGGTAATGTGCTTCTTAACTCCACTTGGACTGATTCTACATCTAGGTTTTCTCAGCAAAAATCCTTTCTCACTACTGCACTGATTTTATTCTTCACTTATAACGCCATTCCCACCTCTTATTCCTTGTCCATTCAAACATCGAATACCTCCAGATATGGAGTTCCCAGCCTTGTTCATTTTGTACTCATGTTTCTATAATCACAATCATATTGTACCTATTTATAACTACTCGCATTGTTAATTCATCCAATTTGTTGCAAACATTCTGTGCATTCAGATACACTAAGGTTTTCTGTGGAATCAAGATTTATCTCAACATTTTTGCATTTATTTTTCACTCTGCCCAACTTATTTCCAGTCCTGTTTTCTCTGCCTTCTGTCTTTGCTTTCTACTTTACTATCTTTCATTCCTATATTTGTTTCCCTATCGTGTCTCCCTGCTCAAGATCCCTTGTTCTCTCCAGCTCTAGTTTAAACCCTGCCTCACAGTACTAGTGAATGCCACTGTCAGGACAACAGACCTGCTAGAAGTGTAATCCGCTCAGCCAGTACAGAATAAGCCCCATTCGCTCATGAATTTAAATCCCTCCCTCCTATACCATCTCTCCAGTTGTGAATTTATCAGGTCTATTCCTCTACCGTGAAGAAGTATACAAAATATTTATGTAAATATCTGCTATTTGCTTATTCCCCTTACAATTTCTGCTGTCTCAGCTACTCATACCCATGTTTACTCACAACCCGTCCTACCCATTACTCATATTGTTCCTGTCATACCCATTACTCTTATCCACATTTACTCTCAACCCTATCGATTTTTACATACTTGTAGAAATTTTAGAATCTGTTTTTCTAATTCTTGCTCTTTTATGCTGATATTCTATTTTGTCCTCCTATCACTATTTTTGGTCAAAAACATGCCCAATCCTCAGACTTCGTATTCTTCTTAGCAACATCATAAGCATTTTTGTTTAAATCTAAATGCATCTCTAACCTGTTTAATTAGGCACAGATG
Organism: Ginglymostoma cirratum; assembly: GCA_024137785.1. NCBI lineage: Eukaryota > Metazoa > Chordata > Chondrichthyes > Orectolobiformes > Ginglymostomatidae > Ginglymostoma > Ginglymostoma cirratum. The sequence goes on along the minus strand of JAHRHZ010000019.1, from coordinate 47,123,310 downwards.
AGCTGCTCTTCCTGTGGACTTTTTTTTTATTGTCAATAGAATGCATATTCAATAAGACTTTCAAAACATTTCTTTAACTGTTTGCTATTGCTTTTTTATTATCATATCTTTCCATCCGGTTTTCCAAATTATCATACCCAACCCATCATACATATCTATGCAACTGGCTTTAAGTTTAGACGCTAGTTTTGGACCCAAGTGTGTCATTCTCAAATGTGAAATTCTCCAGGATTATGATATTACTGGACAAGAATTATAAGATTATTAATGAACTCTTTCTTATCACCCAAGACAAGATTCAACTATCCTGTTCTCTGGTTATTCCATAATGGATTATTCTAGAAAACAGTTTCAAATGTACTCCACGAATTTGTCCTGCAAACACTGTCAGCTTGATTTGTCTGCTTTATGCAAAGATTAACATATCCTTAAGATTACTGGTATACTTTATTATAAATTTCTCTTATTTATTAATTAATAACCAATACAATGTCATAACTATTGTTAGGACAATGCATTTTATCTCGTTATTTCACATCTCCTCCCCTTATACTGATTCTACTTCCTGACCTTCCTAGTCAAGAATTTTCCTCATTCCTGTTCCTGTCACTCTTACTATCAGAACTATCTGATCACTCTATCAGAACACTCTTACTATCTGTCACACCTGCTCTATTATGTCTGTCTTTTAAAACATCAAGTACCCTGGGATATTTACCACATGTCCTAAAATCAAATTGGAACAGAAGGTCAGCACCCACCCTGTCGACTGATGTCATTCTTGGTAGTTATTGCTGTGCACTTGTTGGATGCTTACCTCTACTCTCTCCCACTCACCATGCAATTACCGACCTCTCACTGTCTTCTCCTCACTCCCCCCTCATCCTGAGCCCTTGCTATATTTCACTTACTGCTCATAAATGATGCCATTTTTATGCGCCCTGTGAATGCTCACCACTTACTTGCTGCCCATTCCTGCACTCTCAATGCATCCCACTCATTGCCATGTGTTGAAACCTTGTTGGCTTCCTCCTTCCAAATCTTAGATACATCCTGCTCATCGCTCTGCTCACTCACTTCCATATTTTCAAGTTGGCACACTATTGATGATGCAGTGAGAGCTCAAGAGAGCGACGATGAGCAAGCATTGAGGGTCGACATGAGGGAGAGATGGCAGCCAACACAGACTTTTGGACTCCTGGTCTTGGTTGCAGAGAACAATATCTAAACTGTATAACTTTCTACTGCATTCATTTTAACTTCTTTTCTTATCTGAATGGCCTCCTATACCACACTAACATGGTCACATTGCAAATCTTCCCTGCAATCTTTGCCCTGAATCATATAGGGGCAAGTACTTTGTACGTGTTGGACAAGATCAAAGACTGAGGCTCCTCCATCAAAGCAGTCAGGCTGTCGTTGGGAATCAGATTTGCAGTTACATTTTTCTGTCCTTGATTAAATCAAGATGATCTACATTAAGAAGTATGACTGTCCCCTGGAACAAAATGTCCAATTAATTCCCTTTTCATGTTGCCGACAATGCAGATACACTTGTTTGATTTCTAACTAGTCCCCATCAAGTTTCACCTGGTGCTGCTAAGACACACTACCCGTCCTACCATCCCAGTTTAACCATGTTTTGTATTTAAAGAAAGGCTTTTATTCATTAGTTTAGTTTAAGTTATTACTGAATTGTATAATAGTTAGTTTTAAAAGACTGACTAGTTTACAAAGCAAAAATCTTGAATATGTATGCACGCATATGATATAGACATACAATATACAATTGCAATAAATAATGCAGCTTAAAACATGAGCTCTCTCCAATTTGTATGGTTTTGTTGTAAATGTAATTGAGATATCCAAACACGGAATCAAATTGACTGCATCTTTAACCTCTATAGAAACTTTCAAACATAATTGTAGGTTCAAATTTTCTCCCCTATCTTAAGCTATACATTTTCAATTGAGGTACTGTGACAATTAGCGGGACTCCTTCCACTTCCCTCTACAGCAAGAACATAACACTGTTAACACACAACCAGTTTTAGATGAAGAAAACTATTTTAAAGGCACATCAATACAAAACTGGTGACATGACCTAATGTTGCTGAGCACACAGTCCTGAGGAACAACAACAAAATTCATACTGGTTTGAATGCTTGTAGCTACTGCATTTTTCTAAAATAAACTCTGACCACTTGCAAAAGGAAAATGGACAAGCTAATTTATGATGCAACGAAGATTTGAATCAAATTATAGATTAATTTGCTCCCTTGTTTCATAGGAGCACAGATCAGGTTGCAAGAGAAGCCATAGGAAGAAGGGGAAAAAGTGTAAACGATTAATGTAATAATCCAATAATAGCTCAAAGAAAATCTTCAAAGAAGTGTCAATTTGTAGCTATCTACAAAATGCCAATCTCACACTTACGCTAGTCTATAACAATTAATTAACCTGGCAACAACCAGGAAAACATGAGCCAGCGTCACTGCTAGCAGGGTATAATACTTGGTTACAAACACATCTTTTAACTGTAATACTTCATCCAATGTGTGCTGTATTGCAGATTTACACACTGTACCCATGTTATCACTAAATCCCAATCGCAAGTGGCACCACTTATGAACAGGGCAGAATGAGAGTTGTCAAAGCCGGCTGGAAGTATTTCAAGAAATTTCAGCACAGCACTTCCCAATTCCTGCCACCTCACCATTGGTCAGCAGATACACCAATCTTTGAAACATCCTGTGTTCCCACACTAAACAGATATTTCGTTATCCAATTGGATAATTCTTGACTGTCAAAGACAGTATATTCACTCTGCGCTCAATCTTTGGGTAAAAAACAGTATTGTGTTCTACGATTCAAAATAAAAGAAAGTCCGTGTGCTTTCCCCCCGCCCCGCGGTTTGCTGGTGGGAGATTCATCATTAATCCTCAGAGACTCCAGGATGATCGATGCTGGGCGGTTGACAAGACAACCCCAGTGGTCTGCCTGATGTACTGACCAGCGTGAACTCGGCCCCGGGCCATGTTATCCTGAACGGGATATCGTCACTTAACACAGGGGCTGTCCTGCTCCAGCTCATCTTCACCACAGCAGATACCAACAGCAGAGCAGGCCCGGCCGGCAGCCCTTTATATAACATCCTGACAGTAAGAACCGGCCGTCCCCGCCGCATTCACACCGAGGCAACAGCCGAGAGAGACTGAGGTCCGACCTCCCAGAGCCGGCTACCCCGAACCAGGCTCACACTGAGCAACCGCTCCATCTGCCACGTCTACTTCCGGTAGGTTGCTACAGGACTACTTCCGGGTCAGACATTTTCTCTCTCCCCGCCCCCCCCGGGTCCGCAGAGGGACCGAGTTTACAACCACAGATCTTTATGTTAATCTCCCGTAATAAGAAGCTTCTTCCAATCGTCACCCAACTCCATCGACATATCCATCTGTTCCTCTTCCCATCACGTTTAAATCTATCAGTGCTAGTCCTTTCAACTAGTCAGTGTGGTTACACAGGTACCTCCACCTGTACAGTTCAGCTGTTCTGTTTACATTTGCTGCCAGGGTGTAATGCAGCCACAGGCGAAGTGCGCCGGCAGAATTTGAAAGGTTATTATTGTTTAAATATCATTTGACAACGACTGTTAACACAGTCTTCCATCAATCTGCTGATGGGACAGGAACGGTCCAGAGTTAATTTGTTATGCCTTTTTTATGAACAAGGTGTACCTGGGCAATGTTTCTCATCGTCAGGTAGACGGCAGTTTAGCTGTACTGGAATAGCGTGGTCAGGTGTGTGGCTAGTTCTGGAGCACTCATCTTTAGCACCAGTGCCATCATATTGCCAGGGCCCAATTGTGCTTTTTCTGTGTGTCTTCAGCTATTTCTATATATCATATGGAGTGAATTAAATTGCCTGAATATTGCTGAAAGTGCAAGCTTAATTGCAGCCTCTTAAGAATCTTTGATGTATTATTATCGAGGAAGGGTTTGGTCTCGATTCCTGTTGTGTACACAGCTTGCAGGCTATAGTTGAGCTGTGCAGTGGTAGTGACTGCAAATTTTTATGTGTGAAACTAACCTATGCTTCTATGAAAGCACCTTCCAAACAGGTGACCTCTGACACCTAGAAAGACACGGTCAGAAAATATGTGGGAACCATTCCACGCAAGTTCCCCTCCAAGCCACAAGCCACAAATCACTCTGACTTGGAATTATGTCACTGTTCCTTCACTGTTATTGAGTCAAATTCCTGAATTTTCTCTGAAGAGGTGGTTGTACCAATCTGCCATGGACTGCAATTGTTTGACAAAACAGCTCATCATCACTTCTTCAAAGACAATTATCATTGGCCAATGGTACCCACATTCAGTGAATGAATTACAAAGAAGTGCATCTGTGTTGTTTACTAAGTATCCATTATTCTCCATAATATTGCAAATTAAAATAATGATTAAAACTCATCATTGAATATGGTAACAAAAATCTTAGATTTTGTGGATGAAGTGTGCATATTTGATTTGATTTATGATTATCCTACATGTACTGAGATACAGTGAAAAGTGTTACCTTATTTGCTTTACCGGCAGATCATACTGTACAAGTGCATCAGGGTAACAGAACAGAGTGCAGGATGCAAAGTTACAACTGCTGAGAAGGTGCAGAGAGAGATCAATGTTAACATTAAAGAGTCCATTCAAAAGTCTGATAACAGCAGGGAAGAAACTGTTCTTGAATCTGTTTGTATCTGTTTCCAAACTTTTATTTCTTCTGCCTGACAGAAGAGGGTGAAAGCGAGTATAACCAGGATGGGAGGGGTCCTAGATTATGTTGGTTCCTTTCCAAGGCAGCGGGAAGTATAGATGAAGTAGATGGACGGGAGGCTGGTTTGCATGATGACTGGGCTGTGTTCACAACTCTCTGCAGTTTCTTTTGGCCTTGGGAAGAGCATACGATGGTGTGATGCATTCAGATAGATTGCTTTCTATGGTGCATCTATATAAATTTGTAAGGGTCTTTACGGACATGCCAAATTTCCTTAGTGTCCTGAGGAAAAAGAAGCGTTGCTGTGCTTTCTTGACTGTAGCACAATGTGGGTGGACCAGAACAGATTGTTGGTGATCGGCATGCCCAGGAACTTGACGCTATCAACCATCTCCGTCTCAGCACCATTGGTGCAGACAGGGGCGTGCCCTCAACTCTGCTTCCTGAAGTCAATGACCAGCTCCTTCATTTTGCTGATGTTGATGGAGAGATTGTTGTCTTTATGCCATGCTATTAAGTATTCTATCTCCTTCCTGTACTCCATCTTGTTGTTTCAGATCTGATCTACAACGATAGTGTTGTCAGCAAACTTGACAGTGGCGTTAGTGCAGAATTTGGTCACACAGTTGTGTTTGTATAAGGAGTACAGGAGGGGGCTCAGTGCGCAACCTTGCGATAACTGGTGTTGAGGTTATTGTGGAGGAGGTGTTGTCTCCTATCCTTACTGACTGTGGTCTGTTGGTCAGGAAATCGAGAATCCAGTTACAGCGAGGAGGAAGCAGAGACCTAGGTCCTGGAGTTTGGAGATGAGCTTGTTTCAAATTATGGAGCTGTAATCAATAAGTAGGGGCCTGACTTAGGAATCCTTGTTGTGCTGATGTTTCGGGGATGAGTGTAGGGCCAGGGAGATGGCGTCTGCCATGGACCTGTTGCGCCAGTAGGCGAATTGCAGGGTATCAAGGCAGTCTGGGAGACTGGAGTTGATATGAGTCATGACCAACTTCTTGAAGTACTTCATAATTATGAATGTCTGAGCCACTGGGCAGTATTCATTGAGGCACGCTGCATGATTTTTATTTTACAATAGGATGATGGTGGTCTTTTTGAAGCACTTGGGGACTTCAGATAATAGTAAGGAGAAGTTGATAACATCTGTAAATACTCCTGCTAGCTGGTCTGCACAGGATCTGAGTGCATGACCAGGAACTCCATCCGGGCCAGTTGCTTTCCATGGGTTCACCCTTAAGAAGGCCACTCTAATGTCTGTGGCGGTGACTGAGAGTAAGGTGCCCAAGGCTGATGGGACAGGTGACATCATTTCGCTGCCCTTCTGTTCAAAGCGAGTGTAGAATTCATTGAGCCCATCAGGTAGGTTTGTACTGTTGCCCATGATTCTGTTCGACTTTGTTCTGTAGCCTGCTATGTCATGTAAGCCTTGCCACAAACAATGGCATCTCTGTGGTTGGTCTGGGTCTCAAGCGTACTTTGGTATTGCCTCTTGGCATCACTGATGGCCTTGTGAAAGTTATACTTGGATTTCCTGTATAGGTCACGGTTGCCTGACGTGAATGCCTCAGACCTGGACTTCAGCAGGGAGTAGATCTCCTGGTTCGTCTATGGTTTCTGGTTGGGGAATGTTCGGATTGATTTCTTCGGCACACAATCATCTACTCACTTATTAGTAACATCTATAACGGCACACTTGTTTAGGTTGGCTGCTGAATTCATTAAAATGGACCAGTCCACTGACTCTAAGCAGCCCTGTAGGATCCCTTCAGTTTCTTCAGACCAGCACTGCACTACTTTCTGTGCTGGGTCCTCATGCTTCAAGTTCTGCTTGTAAGCTGGGAGGAGCAGCACAGCATTGTGGTCTGATTATCCAAAATGTGGATGGGGGATGGAACGGTGGGCATTTTTTATGGTTGTGCAGCAATGGTCAAGGATGTTTGGACCTCTGGTGAGACAGGAGACGTGTTGGTGGAATTTTAATAGCGCATTCTTGAGATGGCCTGGTTGAAGTCATCGGCCACGATGAACAAGGCTTCGGGGTATTCCATTGCAAGACTATTTGTAGCATTGTACACTTCATCGAGTGCAGTCTTTACTTCCGCATGATGGCACAGAACCAAAGGAGGAGATGTAGGTTTAACGATTTCCTGCACAATCTGCAGATTAGCTCCACTCCAGTGGGAAACTTGATGGCTATTGGGTGGAGCGTTGAAGCAAGGTAATCAGAGGAGAGCAATGCTGTGATGATAGTCTTCACTGTTTCCAGTTTGTTTATAATTGGGTCTGTGGTAGGTCTGTTGTTGAGGATCACAGCCCGCCTTTTGTCATGCATCAGGTGGAGAATGGTGACAGATTTCCGTGAGCAGTCAAATTTGAAGAGAATGCCCCAAAGTCCCTTCTGGTTGACAGAGTTGAAAGTGTTTATGAGCTAGAAGGCGACCATATGTCTCTGATTTCTCAGATTGTCCTTTCGGCAGAAAGGACTTTAATCTCAGCCATGGAATGCAGCAAAATTTGTCCTTCCCAAGTTGAGTTCCTGTTCCTTTGTTCACACAAAAGTTAACTGAAAAGTCCCATCTGATGGCAGCTTTATAACTCCTAGCTTCAACAGGTGGAACGTCCACTTAAAGGAATATCTTCATGTTTCTGCTCTGGAATCAACCTTTTCAGCCTCCTTCGCCATCTGACTCATGACTTTCTATCTTAGTCATCTTACATTATCCATCTCAAAGTCACTGTCTTTTCTTCTGCTGAAAATTCTCAACATTGTCATTTTTTTTCCTATTCTGATCACTGGCTGAAATTTGACCATCGTCTTGGTGTTTTCCCAAACACTTTCCATTTCCCTTGCAGCCTAAACCACATGCTGATATCTCAGAAGCTTGATATCACAACTATGAAATCAAATTGACTACACCCCACCCCCTTCCCCGCCAGAAACTGGGATTTCATTTATGGACTGTCTCAATAAAATGGCTTTGAAACACAATCAGTGCAAAGAACGGGTTACTGATTTTATCACAGTAGCTAGAGTCTCAACTTTCTTGAAAATAAAACAGAGAAACGCAGGTTCTGGAAATCAGAAACACAAACTGAGATTGCTGGAGGGCTCGGCGGGTCTGGCAGCATCTGTGGAGAGAAAGTGGTGATGTTTTGGGTCCAGTGACCCTTCTTCAGACCTGATTGCAGGTAGGAAGAGGTTTGGATGTAATTGAGTATGGGGTTCAGGGAGGGGGAAGGAGTAAATGCTAGGACCATTCGTAGCTTGACAATGGCTTGGGTGTGACAACAATCCTTGCTCGTGGGGTTTGGGATAAGGACAGGTCCTAAAATTATTGAACTCAATATTGAATCCTAAAGGCTGCAAGGTCCCCTGTTGGAAAATGAGGTGCAGTTCTTCCATTGTGCACTGAGCTTTGCTGGAGCACTGTAGCAAGCCTGAAGCAGAGATGTTGGCCAGGAAACACGGTGGTATGTAGCTGTGGCAGTCAATGGAGCTCAGGGTAATTTTGCAGACAGAATGTAGGTGTTCTGCCAAATGGTCACCCAGTCTGCGTTTTGTCTCCGTTGTGTAGAGGAGACCACATTATGTGCAGCAAATACAGTAGATTACATTGATTGAAGTGCAGGTAAAACATTGCTTCACTTGGAAGCTGTGTTTGGCTCCTTGGACAATGAGGAGGGACAAAGTAAATTGGCAGGTGTTACACCTTCTGCGATTGCTGGGGAAGGTGCCAGGGGGCTATGGGAGGATGTTGGGAGTGAAGGAGAAGTGGACCAAGGTATTCCAGTCCAAGGATATGTAGGTTAGGTGGATTGCCCATAGTGTCCAGAATGTGTAGGTTAAGTGTATTAGCCATGGGATATGCATAGTTTAGGGTGTAAGTCTGGGTGGGATGCTCTTTGGAGGGTTGGTGTGGAGGTGTGGACGTCTGGACTCGACGGGCCAAATGACCTACTTCCACATTGTAGGGATCCTACAATTCTAATACATAGAGGTTGCTGCTGCTCCGCATTTTTCTTGAATTGGTCTTACTGTATAGATCACATCCACTGTGCCTCTTGATGGGACAGAACCCATATTGTGATTCTAGAAAGAGTTCTTCAGCTACTGGAGGGAGATCATTGAGGAGAAGTTTTGCAATGACAAACAGCAGGGAAATACCCCTTTATGGTTCTTGCAATTGGTGTTTATTCCTTTCTTGAAGACAGTCACAATTACGATATCTTGGAGATTATCTCTCCACCTAGATGAGGGAGATAAGGTCTTGAACAAACACAGAAGATGCTGGAAAAGCTCAGCAGGTCTGGCAGCATCCGTGAAGAAAAAAATCAGAGTTAACATTTCAGCTCCGGTGACCCTTCCTCATAACTGATGGTAACTGGGAAAATGTCAGTTTATATGCAGAAAGTAGGGAGGGGGATGATTTACGGCGTCTGCAGTTCTTTCGGTTTTTATTGAGATATGGTCTTATACTAGTACTGAATGATTTACCCCCATATTTCAGTTTTTTGGCAGGTGTGATTTATATATTTTTTAACATGTTTAATTTTAGAGTTTGGATTTTGAAAAGTGGCATGTGGGTTTGGGCCAAGAGTCTTTGAGGAAGTTTAATAATTATAAATATTTCTGGAGCCTTGATGTTTTCTGTTAAAACCTAGTATGAATTGGACTTCTTGGAGAGTAATGCAGTTTTGTTTTCTATGGGTGAGTTTTATGAAGCAACAGTTATGCGTTAGAAGAACCTGGATTTTTAAGATTTCGATGTACATACAAAAACGTACATACTTTGAGGAGACCTTTTAAATTTCAATTTACAGAAGTTTTAGTTGAAACTAGATGTACACGACAGTTGTTCCTGAAGACTGGAGATAGTTTAGAACTGTTAAGAAATAGGTTCTCAGTATAAGGTGTTCAGTTTGAAACTTCCAAACAAGAAATGTTTGCTCAAACTCTGAAGAGATTATTTCATCGAATCCCTACAGTGGGGAAGCAGGCCATTCAGCCCATCGAGTTCACGCCGACCCTCTGAAGAGCATCCCACCCAAATCCACCCTATCCTATATCTGCATTTCCCATGGCTAATCCACCTAGCCTGTACATCTTTGGACTGTGGGAGGAAACCCACGCAGACTTGGGGAGAATAAGAACATAAGAAACAGGAGCAGGAATAGGCCATCTGATCCCTTGAGCCTGCTCCACCATTCAATAAATTCATGCCTGATCTTTTTGTGCACTCAGCTCCACTTACCTGTGTGCTCACCATAACTCCTTTACTGTTCAAAAATTTATCTATCTTTAAAAAACATTCATCGAGGTAACCTCAACTCTTTCACTGGGCAGGGAATTCTGCAGATTGGAAAGTCAAAGCTGAGTTATACAAAGACTCCAGGAGGAGGCTGTCGGATTCTCAAGACTAGGAAATGAAGCCTCAGTTAAATTAAGTCCTGTAGATCTGATAGAGAAGGGAATTCTGTCTGGTGTGAGTCTTGTAATGGAGTGCTGTTGGGATTAATAGGATTGAATTTATCTTGTGTTTCAAAATCTTTCAACTCATGTACATAAAGAGTTTGGTTTATTCTATTTTGTCTTAATTTCTTTTATGTAATAAGCTGTTTTATTGTTAAAATTGACTCTGCACATTGAACTTCAGTGTAAGACCACCTTGTTAAAACTAAACAAAAATCTAACAAAGTATACTTCAGTTTGGGATTTTACTTTTATGGTAATGTTGGGTGGGCCTCAAACAGGGTTTTTGCTTGCATCAGTGGCCTTCCTGGTTCTCAGCTGTCTGATGGCTTTTTCTGTCTCATGTCTGTTGAGTTATGTTAAGATGGTGGCAGGTAGTATACTGTGAGATGTGGTTGAGGGCACACATGTTGAGGACTGAATGCCAGTTGAGGAAATCTTCAAAGTGTAACATGTTCCTGAATTGGATGCACCATCAAAACATGAAGGAAAGAAAGCAGGTCTCTACAGACAAATGAGGGATAAGACCATAACACACAGGAACAAAAAAAACCCCGTAATTGAAAGAACAATGGTATACAAAAACCTTCTGATAGTACAAACAGGCTGCTGGAATAAAATACCAACTGGAGAATTGTATATGATTAGCTTTTCTTCAGGGAGGAACACAATGTTAAGTTTCAGTGCACTGATTTAAATTAAGAGGTTGTTAATATCACAAATGTACTTAAGGTTCTGTTAACTGCGTTTCCTTCACCCTTCCCCAAGAGATTTGGCCTTCAAAGTACTTTGGACTTGATGTGCTATCATGAAATTGTTTACTCTGATATGGTTTTCTGTGCACATAGGAAAAAGATGGTCAGGAAAAGACCAGCTGATGTCTGTGGCACCTTGAGACACTTCTGAACACCATTCAGTTGAATATTCTACGAGAGGTATATAAATTGAAATAAATTCAATGGTAGTAAAGACAAAATAAATACTGAAAACTCCTCTCAAGCCACTGTAAGTAGTGCAGAAGATTACATTGTTCTTGTGTAAATTAACTGTTACTTAATGTTACTAATTCATTTACTATCTTTTATAATGTGATCTCCTCTGTACTAAAGAACTGGTTGACCTCTTTGTTAATGAAATTCAGTCCACAATGCACAAGCCAGCAACAAATTCGAAGGGCTTGCTGTTCTGAGAAAAGAATCACCATATATCTGGCACATTTGCTTTTCAATAATTGTGATTCACTTCCAGGCGATGAGTTAAATTGTTTGCTGTTTTTCTTCTTAAGCAAATAAATGCATGGAAAATAAATCCATTCATAAAAATAACGCAAATTAAAGTGGAGACAAAATAACAATTGAATTTCAAGTTTCCAGGGTGGCCTAAGCACCAGTACTTCCTGACATATATAATAAAATACTAAGGCTGTCTTTTGAATCCCACTGAGAACTTTCATGGTAACTTGCATGGATGCATTGGAAATTATTCTCTGTAGACAAGACCATAATACATAGAAGCGTAATTAGGCCGTACAGCTAATCGAGTCTGCCATTCAATCATGCCTGATATGTTTCTCAACCCCATTGTCATGCCTCCTCCCTGTAACCTCTGATCCCCTTACCCGACAAGAACATATTTGTCTCTGTCTTAAAGACACTCAATTACTTGGCCTCCACAGCCATGTCATAGCCATTTCATAGAATTGCACAGCACGGAAACAGTCTTCGGTCCAACTCATCTATGCTGACCAGATATTCTTAATTAATCTAGTCCCATTTGCAGCACTTGGCCCATATACTTCTAAACCTATTGTATTCATATACCCATCCAGATGCCTTTTAAATGTTATAATTGTACCAGCCTCCACTTCTTCCTTTGGCAGCTCATTCCATACACGCACCACCCTCTGTGTGAAAAAGTTGCCCCTTAGGTCCCTTTTGAATCTTTCCCCTCTCACCTTAAACCAATGTCCTCTAGTTTTGGACTCCTCTACTCCAGAGAAAAAATGTACCTTGGCTATTCACCCTATCCATGCCCCTCATGATTTTGTAAGTCTCTATAAGGTCACCCCTCAGCCTCTGATGCTTGAGGAAAAATAGCCCCAGCCTATTCAAGCTCTCCCTACAGCTCAAACCCTCCAATCCTGGCAACATCCTTGTAAAGCGTTTTTTAACCTTTTCAAGTTTAACAACATGCCTCCTAAAGCAAGGAGACTAGAATTGCATGCAGTATTCCAAATGTAGCCTAACCAATGTCCTGTACAGCAGCAACATAACCTCCCAGCTCTCATCCTCAATGCACTGACCAACAAAGGCAAGTATACCAAAAGCCTTCTTTATCCTGTCTACCTGTGACTCTACTTTCAAGGAACAATGAACCTGTACTCCAAAGTCTCTTTGTTCAGCAACACTCCCCAGGACATTACCATTAAGTGTTTCAGTCCTGCCCTGATTTGCCTTTCCAAAATGCAGCACCTTACATTTATCTAAGTTAAACTCCATCTGCCACTCCGCAGTCCGTTGGCCCATTTGATCAAGACCCCATCGTACTCTGAGGTAACCTTCTTCGTTGTCTACTACACCTCCAATTTTGGTGTCATCTGCAAACTTAAAACCATACCTCCTATGTTCACATCCAAGCCATTTATATAAATGACGAAAAGCAGTGGACCCAGCACTGATCCTTGTGGCACACCACTGATCACAGGCCTCCAGTCTGAAGAGCAACCCTCCACCACCACCCTCAAGATAGTTCTGTATCAAATAGCTAGTTTTCCCTGTATTCCATGTGATCTAACCTTGCTAACAGTCTACCATGAAGAACCTTTTAGAAAGCCTTACTGAAGCCCATTTGGATTACATCCACCACTCTGCCCTCATCAATCCTGTTTGTTCCTTCTTCAAAAAACTCAATCAAGTTAGTGACACAATTTCCCATGCACAAAGCTATGTTGACTATTACTAATCAGTCCTTGCCTTTCCATATGCACGTAAATCTTACCATTCAGGATTCCCTCCATCAACTTGCCCACCACTGATGACAGGCCCACCAATCTAGAGTTTCCTGGCTTTTCCTTACCACTTTTATCAAATAGTGACAACCACATTAGCCAACCTCCAGTCTTCCGGTATGTCACCTGTGACTATCAATGATACAAATATCTGAGCAAGGGGCCCAAAAATCACTTCTCTAGCTTCCTACTGACTTCTAGGGTGCATCTGATCGGATCCTGGGGATTTATCCATCTTTGTGCGTTTTAAGATGTCCAGCCCCTCCTCCTCTGTAATATGAACATTTTTCAAGATGTCGCTATTTATTTCCCCACATTGTCTATCTTCAATATCCTCCTCCACAGTAAACACTGATGCGAAATACTTATTTATTATCTCCCGCATCTTCTGCTGTTCGGCAAGGTGGCCTTGCTGATCTTTAAGGGACCCTATTCTCTCTGTTGTTACTCTTTTGTCCTTAATGTATTTGTAAAATTCCTTTAGATTCTCCTTAACCCTATTTGTCAAAGCTCTCTCATGTCCCCTTTCTGCCCTCCTGATTTCCCTCTTAAGCATACTCCTACTGCCTTTACACTCTTCTAGGGATCACTCAATCCCTGCTGCTAATACCTGACATATGCTTCCTTCTTGTTCTTGTCTAAAACTTCAATTTCTCTAGTCATCCAGCATTCCTACACCTACCAGCCTTGCCATACACCCTATCAGGAGCATACTGTCCCTGGACTCTGATTATCTTGTTTTTGAAGGCTTCCCATTTTCCAGCGGTCCCTTTACCTGCGAACATCTTCCCCCAATCGACTTTTGAAAGTACTTGCCTAATACTGTCAAAATTGGTCTTCCTCCAATTAAGAACTTTAACTTCTGGACTTGATCTCTTTTTCCGTCACTAATTTAAAACTAATAGGATTATGGTCACTGGCCCCAAAGTGCTCCCCCACTGAAACCTCAGTCACCTGCTCTGCCTTATTTTCCGAGATTAGGTCAAGTTTTGCACCTTCTCTAGTAGATACATCCATTGACTGAGTCCTGTACACACTTAACACAATGGCAGTAACAGTCTATATTTGGAAGTTTAAAATCCCCTACCGTAACCACTTTATTTATTCTTACAGATAACTGAGATCTCCTTACAAATTTGTTTCTCAATTTCCCACTGACTATCGTGGGATCTGTAGTATCATCCCAATAAGATGATCATCCCTTTCTTATTTCTCAGTTCCACCTAAATAACTTCCCTGCATGTATTTCCAGGAATATCCTGCCTAAGTACAGCTGTAATGTTATCCATAATCAAAAACAACACTCCCCCTCTTTTGAGATAAAAGGTTTTTCTGATGAAGGGTTTAGGCCTGAAACGTCAAGTTTTCCTGCTCCTATGATGCTGCTTGACCTGCTGTGTTCATCCAGCCCCATGCTTGTTATCTCGGACTCCCCTTCTTTTCTTGGCCCCCTTTCGATCCTTGCTTCGGCTTCTATATCCTGGAACATTAAGCTACCAGTCCTGTCTGTCCCTGAGCCACATCTAATTGCTATGATATCCCAGTCCCATGTTTCCAGTTTCATCACTCTCTGTCTTAAGAGATTCTTCCTCATCCATTATGATTCTTCATTGATAAGACTGTGACAGGGTTACAAATCATTGGAGAATAAAAGAAGGAAATTGACTGAGAATATGAAAATGGGTTTGCAAGAGGTATTATAATTATACAAAAAGGGAGAGTAATTAAGATGTGTTGGTCACTTAGAGAAAATATAATGTGAACATATGAGAGGTCATTAATTTTATAGGAATAGGTGTAGGTCCTTGAGCCTGTTCTGCCATTCAGTGAGATCTTGGCTGATCTGGCACCCAACTCCATACTTTGGCCCACATCCCTTAATATCTTTGTTAAACAAACATTTACCTATCTCAGATTTGAAATTAACAACTAATCCAGCATCTGCTGTCATTTGTGGAAGAGAGTTCCAAAATCAACCACCCTGTGTGTGTAAAAGTGTCTCCTGAATGGTCTGCCCCTAATTCTCAGATTTGCCCCCTAGTTTTAGTAGCAAGAGAAAACAGTACATTTTTAAAAGGCATGAAGTTTCTAAATGTTGATTTTTTAGAGATTTGAGTTCATTCATACAATAGAGAAAGTTAGCATGTGGGCCTTCATTGTAAGGGGTTTGGAATACGGGAAAGAGTTTTTCTACAATGTTATAGGACTTTTGTGCAGCACACCCCAATTATTGTGCGCAATTTTCATTTCTGTATTTAAGGATGAATATACTTGCCTTGGAGGTGATAGTGACAGTTCACTAGATTGGTTCTGAGATTAGAGAGCTGCTGAGCGATGAAAGGCTGAGCAAATTAGGCCTTTGCTTCTGATTTTTTTTTAAAACTCCAGAAAGTCATCTTATTTAAGCACAAGATTCTGAAGGGAGCTGACAGGGTGGGCACTGAGCAGTTATTTCTCATGGCCAGGGAAATCTGGAAGACAGGGATGCAATCTCTGGATACTGTTTCAATTGTTTAGGATGTAGTTGTTTTTTTAAAAGAGAACCTTTTTCATTTAAAGGGCTGTGGTTCTTTGAAATTCTCTACCCCAAGTGATCTTGGGGACCTTAACGTTGAGTATCCTTAAGGCCAACATTGACAGACAGATCTTTGGTCTCTCAAGGGAGCTCAAGGGTATATGATCTACTCCTGCTATATTTCTTACATTCCGTACAGCTGATTCATACGTACACTAGGATTTTCAACATCAATGACCATATTAGAGGCAATGGGATTCATGTTTTTCAAGTCCTAATAGGAACAAGCTTTCAAATTTCATTACCAATCTATGAATGTTTTGGCAAGTTTTAATTATTTGGACTGCTCCCAGTGCCACATACTAATAAAAGGAGATGTGGTGAAGAAGTGTGCTGTACAAATGGTGCAGGGGGAAAGAGTCTCAAACTTCTAGGGCATGAAGACCAGTATTGGGGCAAAGAGTCCTGTACAATGTGGACGAGTTGTGGAAATGTCATTTTACGTTGATCTAAATAGTGTTGTCAGGAGGGGTTTAAATTAGTAGGGAGAGGGACACCAGGACATAGCAGCAGTGAGGAGAGAAAAATGTACAATTAAACATCAGGGCAGAAGCAAAAAAAAAAAAAAAGGGGAAGGAAATATGTCAATCTTGATCAAGGAGAAGATTAGTTCCACAGAGGTGATATACCTCAGGGATTCAATCAACTGATTATTTGTCAGCCCTCTAAGACAAAGGAAATCCATGGCATTATTTTAAAGAAGCAGAGGAGTTCTTCTCAGCCTTCAAGCAAATATTAATCCCTCATTCAATAATCACAAGAAACCTTGAAGAGGTTATGTAAAGCTGAGAAAGTGCAAGTTCAGTTGTATGCAGGCCCCAAAAAGAGGATATCAGATTCTCAGCACTGGAAGTTGAAGACACGGTTAAACTAAGCACTAGAGGGATAATAGGGCATTTTCTCTAGTGAGAAAGCTGCAAAAGAATGTGTTTGGCATTCTATTTCTACCATGTGGTTCAATATTCTTAAACTAGTGTTTGGTTTATTCTATTTTATCTCATTTCCTTTGTGTGTTACACTTCTGTTTTATTGATAAGCACACAACATTGCAGATTTGGTTTTGTTTTTCCAGGAGAGCTCACCTAATTGAAGCAAAAAAGAAAATATGATCTTTCAGTCCGGGATCTGACTTGTCCAGTGATAACATCAGCTGAGATCATAAGTTTCTCATACTGCCTCTTTGCCCTGAGCTAGAAACATTGGAAAGGAACCCAAGACACTCAAAACATGTCAAATCAATGTGTTAAAGGATTGGTGGGACGAATTAAAGACAAGGAAAGAAATGTTGAAGGTATAGTGAATGAATACTTTCCATGAGTCTGCACAAAGGAAGGAAATTTTAATATTGTAGTAGTCGTCAGGGTGTGAGTAGGTGAAGAGATATTGTATAGTACCAAAACAGATGGCATCACAAAATTAACATGGACCTGATTAAAAATCATGATTAATGAATCATGGGCTGCTGAGAAAAGTTAGAGTTCTATCTAGAATTTTCAAACCTGGTGGACAAGGGAGTAGTGCCAAAGGACTGGAGGATTGCAATGTTACACTTTCTATAAACAAAAAGGATAAAACTGTAATCAAGACAGAAAAATACAATTTTCACTGAAGGCCGACCAGTATAGTGTAACACTACTACAGAATAATGTTCAGAACAGAACTGATTTGGCCTCAGTACAATAGTGGGTAGACTTCTGCATTCATACTTCTAGAAGAATGTCAAGGTATTGTGAGTGATGTTTACAATATTTATACCAAGGAACCAGGGATTTGAGTTATGCAAGAAACTGGATAAACTGGGACTGAGAAAGTTAATAAGAAAAGCCCCAGTAGATGCTTGACAGATTTGCATTATAACAGTGCCTTAGAGCAATTCGTATTAAAAGTAATTTCAATGCATGTCAAAAGTCTGACTAGTTTCTACTTTGTTCTGAAACATTCTTTCATGGGTTGTGGATATCACTGACAAGACCAGCATATGTCACCCATCCATAAAATGTCCTTTAATTGACTGGCTTGCTGGGTCATTTCAGAGGGCAGCTAAGAGACAGTTATATTGCTGAGGGGCTGGAGTTACAGGTAGGCCAGAACATATAATGCAGTAAAGACCAGTCTTTGGTCATGTCCTAGAAGGACATCAGTGAACTGAATGGGTTTTTATAATCCATCATAATTTGATGGTCATCATTATCCAAATTTGAATTGAATTTAAATTCTAAAGCTAAGTCTGGAATTATATCAGCTGCCTTGCTTGCATTTGAAGCCATGCCCCTCAGCATCAGCCTGGGCAATGGATTACTTGCTTAGTAATGTATTCACTACACCATGTCTCCTCATCTAATTTTTAGTTAATGTTAAGCTACTATATGGATAAAATTGAGGGATTTTGGTAGAGCAAGGGCTTCTTCTGGCAAGTGGGTTGGGAACCAGAGATCAGAGATTCAAAAGAATTTGAAAAAGAACAAAGGTGATAAACTGTTTTACAGGAGGTACTTATGATCCTGTGAAAGCTGGACAGAATCAGATTCCATTGTAATTTGCAAAAAGAAACTGGATATGCATTTGAATAGAGAGAAAAACACAGTTAACATTTCATGTCTGGTATGAAGAAGTTGAATCCCACTTGGAAGTTTGTTTCTCTTTCTATACAGAAACTGCCAAACCTGCTAAGTTTCTCCAACATTGTGTTAGTTTTAGAATTCCAGTATCCACAATATTCTGCCTTTATGGACTTGAAGAAAACCAACTTTCAGGTTGACTGTTCTGTATTGCAAGACTTTTATGAAATTCTCTTTCTAAATCGTAAAGGGATACATTCTAGAAATTAATTCAAATTGGAGCTGTGAAAACATTGTATAATAAACAGGTTAGTAAGGAATTTCAATCAGAAATTAGGATCGTCGTTGTCAGGCCTTGTACAACAGCTGCCAGTACTACATAAAAACAGGGTTCCCATTCAAATCTTTAGAAAATATTTAGAATTTGACAACATCCAGAAGTAAACACCAGAGAATGAATACATTTCTAATCAACATTCTTGTTAATGATATCGCATTTATTTTTCTAAAAATGGCTTTTTTTTGAGGTTTATTCAAAACCTGGTAAATAAAAGTTTGATAATGCCAATGTTACAACAGATCACATTTATGAAACACAGGATCACACTTGCTAGAGAACAGCAGCTTGACTAATGTGAATTACAATGGTACCATACAGCAATCCCGATTTAAAGAGTTTTCAGTGCAGGTCAAAATTCTGACCACTTCTACTATAACTTAAACCAACAAAGAAGTTATGTTTCTAATGACAAATTTTACAGTCTTAAAATGTTGACCTATTGCACCATAGTCTAAGATATCACCTTTTCCAAATATCAAAGTACATATTTGAAAAAAATCAGCAAATCAATTTAGTATTTAAATGCTGAAGTAGTGAGGCAGAATATCATTCATAAACCATGTACACAAGCTTGAGTGCAACTCAAACATTTTCTAGTTTGAGTTAGACTAATCACATTGAAAACATTTATGTTGAGTATCCTATTACAAGAAGAAAATGATGCTAATGCTCAAAACTGGAAATAAAATTTTAAGAAATTCTCAAAATAGAATTTTTCACATCAACATCCTTACACCAGAACTAATGATCTGTTATATGTAGAAGACTGAAATGATTAAATAATGAAAGGGGTGACAGTGCAAAGGAAGAGACACTTGTGATGGCACATGGGAAGAAAATTTTGGTCAAAAGGAACTGTAAATGTCGATAGTAAAATTACCAGAACTTCATATTTGAAAGAAATGGAAGCAGTGGTTATGAAGATTAAAAATAAAGTTGACATAGTCCTAAAGGACCACAGGGCTGCTCTCTCACCAGAGAGATAAGCAGTGGCAAGTTTAACCAGAGGGTCACAATGCCACAGACAAGGGGTGACAGTTGAGAAGGTAGGACCTTCGTAGTGACTTCTGCCATTGGGGGAATTGGACCCATGCTGTTGGCATCACTCTGCATTGTAAACCAGTCATCCAGCCAATTGTCACTGATCTGAAAGCTTAATTTGGTTTCTCTTTCAAAAGATATGACTGAATATTTCTAGCACTTTTTTTTGCTTTTTAGATAAATATTCTCCAGGTTGTATTATGATGCGCTACGGAGACAGCAATTTACAATGGTTACGTAGGGAATACTTTATCATATGCTGTACAGACAAGATAAACTTCTGGGACTAATTTTGTATTCCAATATTCATCCACTGTACATGCAATACAATTCTTGGGGGTCTACTGTTTCTAGCAACTAAAAAGGGGAGCAGCCATATAAATAACAATTACTGGATAATCCTATAATCCAGCCACATTGAGATTTGATGTGCAACTTCTCCACTTAAAATTTATGGCAACGTTAAAAATGACACTTATTTGAAAATAATACCCAAATATTCAGGATACGTCAGTGCAAACCACTCCTGTAACCAGGTTAGTCAGCAATTATATTTCCAGAGAAAGCATGACTTCACAGAGGACCATGGTTAAATAACGAGATCACATTTTGATGTGCATAATACGTGGTCATGTGTACTTTTAATATCAGACTATGGTCATCAGCATTGCATTTAATACCTTTTGCTCTGTGTGTGGTGGACATTGTCATGAATAATAGTGACACAGCAAGTATAAATTAAATAAGCGTGAGGGTTTAAAATGAAGACAGTCTCTAAATTCAGCCCTACTTTATTGTAGCAATCTTTTATATACAGTTACTTTTTCCATTTCTCTCTAAGAGCTCCTTGACCATTTTCTCCAATGAAAAAAGGTGCTCATCTGTATCTTCTGGAACAATCTTTCGCAAGGAGTCAGCAAGTTCAAACAGGTACTCTGTGTTCCTTCCACTTTGCCCAACAGCATTTAAAATCTGCAAAGCCATGTCTTCCAAGGGTGCTGGGCCCAAGTAATTGGGATTATCACATGTTCCTATGTATTGCATCACAGGGAAAGGATCTATTGAGGTATCCTTTGGATAAAATGTAACTGTAATAGTCCTGTAACCATCTTTTTCTCGGAAGTCAAGATATTCCTTCACTTCTTCTTCTTTTCCATCTGGAAGTTTATATACCACACCCCATACGAGGCCCTGAACATAAACATACAATATGGTAATTCATTTGTCCAAAATTAGAATACATCATTGTCGATAATAAATTGCACTGATTTATTATGGAAAATAAGTTTTAAAGGTGTTTATTAATATTTCACAAACTTGGAATGGGCTATTTGCATTAACGTTTAAAAATCTATAATGCAACCATAATTATGTATGCTTATCAATGTGAATATTCATGTTTTGTAACACCCATATTAATACCATAGCAAATCCAAACACTGTAGAATATTTAGTAGCGTTAAACAAAAAAAAGTCCTACGTATATTTCACACCCCAATTGTTATTTGTGATGTTTTATAATGTTGTCATATGACTCTACAGTTGCACTATTTTAATAATCCCATGTCTCCTATCTTTAATTATTCATTATAAATTACTGACCTGCCATGCAATGTGTACAAGATGAATCGTCATGAAACTTTCATTTACCATAATAAAAATTCCACCCTCCTCTTTCTCTCTCTCCACCCAACATTCTTACCAAGAGCAATCCTATTCCAGGCAGTATATCATATGCATGACTCCCAACATCTTGGGCAAGTTCAGAGACTCAATTTTGAAAAAACAACACATAATTGGTGTAGTGGTATGGTCACCAGGCCAGCAATCCAGAGACCCAGGTTATGTTCAAATCCCACCAGTGCAGATATGATAAAAGTCAGCCTTGATTGTTGTACGACCCCATCTAGTTCACTAATGTCTTTTTGGAGGAAAACTACTGTGTGACCTACATACAGATCTAGCAACTTAAGAGTGGGCTCTGTGGGCCATTTGTGGTAACAGAATTTTTCAACACAATCTCTAATTTCATGTGCCAGCATGTACCCCACTCTATTATTAGCATAAAGCTAGAGGATCAGCCTTGACTCAAAGAATAGTGCAGGAAGAATGCATGCCTGTAGCAGAAGGCATACTGAAAAATGAGGTACCAATCTGATGAAGTCACAGAACAGGGCTACTTGCATGCCAAACAGCATAAGTAACATGTGACAGGTAGGGCTAAGCAATTTAACAATCAACAGATTAACGGATGAGTGGATGATCCATCTCCAGGAGATCCCCAGCATCATAGATGCCAGTCTTTAGCCAATTTGAGTCACTCCATGAGAGATCAAGAAACAGCTGGAAGTGCTGCATATTCGAAGGACCTGACAACACTCCGTCAATAATACTCAAGACGTGCTCCAGAACTTGCCATGCTAATAGCCAAGATGTTTCAGTACGACAACAACATTGGCATCTACACAACACTGTAGGCAATTAAAAACAAATGCTGCATATCACAGTGGGTGAGGCAACATCCATGGAAAGGGAGCAAGCTAACGTTGAGTCTAGATGACTCTTTGTCGAGCTGAAGAGTCAACTAGACTCGAAACGTTAGCTTGCGCTCTCTCTCTCCATGGATGCTGTCTGACCTGCTGTGATATCCAGCATTTGTTGTTTTCAGTACAGATTCCAGTATTTGCAGTGATTTGCCCCTACATTGTGGAAAATTGCCCATGTATGTCCTGTATACAAAAAGCAGGTCAAATTTAACCCCACCAATTACTGCATCAGTCTATTCTCAATCTGTAAAATGATGGAGAGCATCGTCAACAATGCAATCGGGCAATAAAGTGTTCACTGGTACTCAGTGTTCTGCCAAGGCCAATCAGCTCCTGATCTCATTACAGGTTTGGTTCAAACATGCACACGGGAGCAGAATTCCAGAGGTGAGGCAAGAGTGGCTGCCCTAAAAAACAAGGCCGCATTTGACTGAGGAAGGCATCATGGTGCTCTAGCAAAATTTGAGTCTGTGGGAATCCGGGAAAATCTCTTCCTGTTTGACACAAAGAAGATGGTTGTGTTTGTTGGAATCAGTCATCTCAACTACAAGAGATTTCTGAAGGGAGTTGCTCACGGTCATGTTCTAGGCTCAATCATCTTCAACTGCCTCATAATCGGACCTTCCCTCCATCATAAGTTAGAAGTGGGTATGTTCCCTAATGATTGCCTAATGTTCAGCATCATTCATGACTCCTCGGACACTGAATATACAGTCTATATCCTGGGCAACATCCAGATGTGGACTGACAATGGCAAGTAACCCTCATACAAGTGCCAGAGAATGACCATTTTTAACAAGACAGAGCCCAATCATTCCCCCTTGACATTCAAAAGGCATCATTAGCATCATCCAGGAGTTACCATTGACCAGAAACTGAACTGGATTAGCCAAATAAATACAGTGACCACAAGATCAGGTCAAAAGCTAAGAATCCTGCAGTGAATAACTCACCTCCTGACTCCCCAAAGCCATCATCTACAAGGCACAAGCCAGGAGTGTAATAGAATACTCCCCACTTGCCGGAATGAGTGAAGCCCCAACAACACTCAAGAAGCTTGACACCATCCAGGACAAAGCAGCCTGCTTGATTGGCACTACATCCACAAGCATTCACTCCCCCCATCACCTTCGCTCAGTAACATCAGTATGTACGGTCTACAGGATGCACTGCAGAAATTCACCAAAGATCCTCAACCAGCACCTTCCACTCCCATGACCACTTCCATACGGAAGGACAAGGGTAGCAGATACATGGGACCACAATCACTTTGAAGTTCCCCTTCAAGCCACTCACCATCCTGACTTAGAAATATACTGCCGTTCCATCACTGTCACTGGGTCAAAATCCTGGAATTGCCTCCCTAATGGCTTGTGGGTCAACCCACAGAAGGTGGACTGCAACGGTTCAAGAAGGCAGCTCACGAGGATTTATTGCCCATCCCTAGTTGCCCTAGAGAAGGTGGTGACCAGCCAGCAATGCCCACATCCCACAAATGAATAAAAAAAAACATTGTGACACCATCCAACGATATAGCAGCTCACTTGATAGGCACCACATACACAAACTTTCTCCACCACTAACACTTAGTAGCAGCGGTACGTATATGCAGAAGACATGCTGCAGAAATTCACAAACGCTCCTTCGACACCACCTTCTGAACTCATGACCACATCCCTCCAGAACGACGTGGTTTGCAGACACATGGGAACACAAGCATCTGCATGTTTCCCACCAAGCTACTCACTATCCTGAACTGGAAACATTGTAGGTCCTTCAGAGTCCTGGGTCAAAAAACTTAGTCAAACGTTACTGTGGGTCTAGCTACAACTGCAGTGGTTCAAGGTAGCAGCTCACCACCCTTTCTTGAGGGCAAGAAGGGATCGGCAATACTTAAAATCAAAAGTATTCACATTGAATCAAAAAAGTAACTTCGTGAAACCTTTCATCAAAATGAATAAAACAAAAATTGAAAGTTTGACATTCTTCAAACAGCAAACAAGCAGCAGTTTAAAAAGAACAGATTGCAGACCTAGTTTAATGTTGCTCGCACCAGCCTCTTCAAAAGAAAACTTGAGGTCTGAATAAACTCGTGGCTATGGAACTAGTATTAACAGATGGCCCCCTGACTCGCTCATGGGCAGCTTAAGATACAATTGATCCAGTTACTGTATTAAATGGTGAATGTGCTATGGATTTTCCCCACAGTATAAGATCAACATTGTAGTATTTTCTCACTAATAAAAATATTTACATTTCTGCAATGTTAATGCTTCTCAGCTCAGAAAGATGCAGAACTATCTAGAAAGTATCAGCATAGTCTTCAGATTATGGGACATCCTGGGGAATCAACTTCAACTGCATTCAGAGAAATCGGATTTAAAAAAGTTACTATCAGTAAAGGTGACTTATTCCTACAGGGAAAGATTGAGTAAAGCAAAAATGAGGATTAAGATGAAGTAAAAGGACAAAGATATATAGTGAAATAGATATTTGGCAAAATTTGCTTGTCATTAACAACTTGAATTTATATAGCATTATTAATACAGAAAATGACTTGAGGATCTACAGAGGGAGAAATTTGATGGCAATTAAAAAGGGAAAGATTGGAAGCATCATCGGTTTGATCAAAGACATGGGCTTTAAAGACAGTATATCACGGTAGGTCAGGCATCCAAAAGCACAACTGCTGACCATAAGCCCAAAACAGGAGAGATCGATGACATTGTCAGGAGTACCAAAGGAGAAATAAAAACAGAAATTGCTGGAAAAGCTCAGCAGTTCTGGCAGCATCTGAAGAGAAAAATCAAAAATTCTGAGGGTCACTTGACCCAAAACAACTCAGATTTCTCTCCTCAGATGCTGCCAGACCTGCTGAGCTTTTCCAGCAATTTCTGTTTGTTTCTGATTGACAGCATCCGCATTTGTTTCAGCACCAAAGGAGAAGTTTGTTTGCAAAATCCAAACTTCAGGTATTGTGCTAATATATTGCATTGTATCGAGAACTGTCTGGAAGGCTATAGACAAACTGATGACAGATGAATTTGGTTTGGAAACAGGTCACTTGTCATATCATACAAAGGTCAGTGTTGGGAGAGTTTATTATTTTTATTCATGACCAATTAGATATTAGATTATTAGATACCAAGAGCTGCGCAAATGACATGACTGTAGATAGCACTTAAATAAAACAAAGAACTGTGGATGTTGGAGATCTGAAATAAACAAGAACAAAAATTGGTGAGAAACTCAGCAGGTCTAGCAGCATCTGTTAAGAGAAAACAGTTAAGAGTCCAATGACCCTTCTTCAAAATCGA
This sequence comes from Ginglymostoma cirratum, assembly GCA_024137785.1. Lineage (NCBI taxonomy): Eukaryota > Metazoa > Chordata > Chondrichthyes > Orectolobiformes > Ginglymostomatidae > Ginglymostoma > Ginglymostoma cirratum. Next base: position 47,097,675 of record JAHRHZ010000019.1, on the reverse strand, counting down.
TAGCAGCTGGTAATGATGATATTTATGCTGATGACAAGAGGTGGGGGGGAGGGAAGAGAGAGGAAATAAAAGGGTAAGCAGACTGAAGGATTGTTGATCGTAAACCAGGGAAGAGGAGAAACTAGACAGGCAATAATGGGGACTCTTAATAGGTGAAATTGTGCTGAACGCAAATCTATTTCATAACAGGATCTGGGGCGTTAATAGATATCAAAAGGTGGTGTTAATGGTCTAAAGTGGAAGTAAAAGCAGCTAGCCCTCATCTGCCTTCAGGATTTTTAAAATTAAAAAAAAAGCACTTTTTAAAAAAATGTCAATGGACGTACGTCTTTCCCGTTCAACCTTTCCACACAAGGTAACCATTTCATATCAGGAATCAGTGAAGAGAACGTTTTCGGAACAGCATCTAATGAAACATTATCCTTTCTTAATTGGGCAATGAAAACTTTACACAGTACCCGAGATGCAGTCTCTCATGCCTTGCAGCAAAACTGCCTGCTCTATGTTCCATTCTCCTTGCAATAAATCACAACATTCCATTTGTGTTCCTAATCAGTTGCTATACCTACATAATAACTTTTTATGATTCATGTTCATTGACACCAAGATCTCTTTACTGCAGACTCTCTACATTTAAACAATATTGCTTTTATATTCTTTATGCCAAATGGGCACTTTCACATTTTCCACACAGTACACTCCATCTGTCAAATGTTTGTCTTTTTATGTAATTTCTCTGTAGACTCCATGTCCTCTTGAAAACCTTCTTTCCTACCTTTGACAGTGAAATTTGCAGATGACACAAATGTTTGGTCCCATCATCCAAATCACTGATGCAAAATGTCAATAGCTAAGGCCCTGGCAGTGATCCCGGTAGTACTCCACTAGCCATTCCCTGCCAATCCAAACAAAAACTCTATCCTCTACTTTCTGCAAGCTTTAATCTAAGCCTTGATCGATGCTAGTATCTTCTTTCCCTTACCACAAAAGTAGCGCCCCATTAGTCAACTTTCGATCATCAGTAAAGTGACAGAAGGTATCACTAACAGTGCTATCAAGCAGCACCTGCTCAGCGATGCTCTGCTTGGGTTCTGCCAGGGCCACTCAGCTCCTGGCCTCACTATGGCCTTGGTAACATGGACAAAAAAAAAAAGTTGAATTCCAGGGGTCAGGTGAGACTGCCTGCATGACATCAAGGCCGCACTTGACCAAAAGTGACATCAAGGTGCCCAAGCAAAATTGGAATCAATCAGAATTGGGGCGAGCTCTCTGCTGGTTGGAATCAAGTCTGGCACATAAGAAGATGGTTCTGGCTGCTGAAGGTCAGTCATCTCACCGCCAGGACATCTCTACAGGAGCTCCTCAGGGTGATGTCCTCGGCCCAAGCATCTTCAGATGCTTCAATAACCTTCCCTCCTTCAGAATGCCAATGTCTGCACATTGTTCAGCAGAATTTGAGACTCCTCAGACACTGAAGCAGTCTATGTTCATTTGGACAATATTCAGGTTTGGCCGAAAAGTGAAAAGTAACATTCGTGCCACACCAATGCCAAGGTCAGAAGTCACACGACACCAGGTTATAGTCCGACAGGTTTATTTGAAATCACCTGACAAAAGGAGCAACACTTCAAAAGCTTGTAAATTCAAATAAAGAGGACTGTAACGTGGCGTTGTGTGACTTCTGACCTTGTCCACCCCAGTCCAACACTGTGCATTTTGTGTTGTGGATATGCCAGTCTATCTGACCATCACCCCTTTATATTCTGAATTCCCCACTATCAACATCCTGGGGGGTTACCATTGATCAAAAACGCAACTGGATTTGCCATAATTCATGCAGTAACTCACCTCTAACACCCAAAAGCCTTTCTACCATTTATAAGGCATAAGTCAGGAGTGTGATGGAATATTCCCATTTGCCTGAATGGGTACAGCTCCAACAGCACCCAAGAAGCTTGACACCATCCAGGAAAAAAACAGCCTCCCTGATTAGCACTCCAACCACAAACATCCACTCCTTCCACCACCTTCGCTCAGTAATAGCAGTGTGCACGGTCTACAGGATGCACTACAGAAATTCACCAAAGACTCTTGGACAGCACCTTCCAAAGCCACACCACTTCCATCTTGAAGGACACTGGCTGCAAATACATGGGAATACTGCCACTGCAAGTTCCACTCCAAGCCATTTTGACTTGGGAATACATTGCCATTCACTCACTGTTGGGTCAAAATCCTGGAATTCCCTCCCTAAAGGGATGGTAGATCTACCTACGGCACATGGACTGCAACGGTTCAAAAAGACAGCTCATTACCGCTTTCTAAAGATTAACTAGAGATGGGCATTAAATGCTGACCACCAGCGATGCACACATCTAATGAATTAATATAAATGAAACAGGTCTTGTGTAGCAATCTTTCCTGTGGCATTACATTATTAAATACCTCTTGGAAATCTAAGCCCCTTCCCTTTACATTGCTTGTTCATTTCTCAAAGAACTCTAATAAATTAATTTAAGTGTGTTAATTTTGCCTAATACTTATGATTTTCAACCTCCCTATTCACAGATTGTAACATTTTTCTTCTGACAGATGTTAGTTTAATGGGATTTTGCACTCTTTCTCCTTCCCATCTTGAATACAGGTATTACATTAGCTATTTTTCCAATTTGCTGGGATCTTTTGAAGATCATAATCAATGCATCCATTGTCTCTGCAACCAATTTTTGGCACAGTTTTGCGCTTTCCATGGTGAAAGCAAACAAAATAATTGTGTCCTTGTGTGACCTCACGCAATAGAAAATTGCAATTTAGGGAAATGACAATAGAACATCGCTATACTGTACAGTAGAAAGTTTGCGTTATCCAAACAGCATCCATTATTCAATCGTGTTACTGCCAATTCGTGTTAATGAAACACGTGTTATAGCAGAAATACCTGTATTAATTCTCCAGACTCTTTGCAGAGGACCAACACTTGTTTTACTCTTGATTTTTTGCAAACAGGTAGAAACTCTTACTATCTGCTTTTATATTTCAAGCTGCTCATTTTAATTCTCCCTTTTCGTAAAATAAAAGTAATTCTTTGTTGGCTTTTAAAACTATCCAAACTTTTGACCTACCATTAATCTTCACTGAATTTTCTCCTGGTCTCCTTAGCCAGGACAACAACACAAACTTTAAATTAGACTTTAGCCAATCTGTCTGTTTTAAATTTCAGGGTTGTGCAATAAGCAAGCATATTGAAGTTACGTGTAGTTTCTTTGCCTTTTTAACTTTCAAGCTGACAAATGGAGCACCTGTATTTTAAAGCTTGCATTGTTCAGAACTATAGATTTTTACAATAAGCGATGCTACAATTTAGGACAATTTTACAGGCATTTTACACATACTTGATCAGCTAATTAATATACAATAGCTGTTGTTCCTATGCAGAAACAAATATATCAAATACATTTATGAAAGAATTGTAAATCAGTCCTGAAGTCAGTTTAAAATTTTCAATTATGCATTGTTCTTTTACCTCAGGATCTTCAACAAGTGTGACAACTCTTCCAGGCTACAGGGATGGAATGAAAAATACATGAAGTCTTAAAGAGGTATATAATCACATAGTTTAATTATACTATGATTACGGACAAGCCAAATTTGGTTGAACTTTAAAAGACCGCTTAAAATAAAAATTATTTCCTTGCTTTCTGACAAAACTGAAATATGTTGGACTGTAAATACTCTGGTTTCAGTAACAAAACATAGAACTTAAATCAGAACTTCATTAACTACACATATTGTGGCTCTTTCTTTCAGAAACCACTCTACAGACTACTTACCTGACTTTCAAACAATATAACAGCAATAGGTTACCTCACTGCTATCAGGCAAAGTCAGTCACCATATTGCTGAGTCATGCTACACTTAATTTTATATAGTATTGAACTTTTGAATGTTCCGAATCTGAATTGTAAGCCATATCCTGTTATGAACATTTGACACCCAATATTTTAAAGTATGACTTATTTAAGTTCATTTCTATTCCAAACAAAAGAAATAATACTGAAAATAATTATATTGACGAATTACAGAATTCATTGTAATGGAAGTAAACTCAAAAGTAAAGCACTGACAAAATTTAGGTTAATTTGCTTAAAAACCCACCTTGAGAAAGGAACAATGATTATACAGTACAATAGCCTATTAGTCAAAACCCGGGACACTAGCAAGTCACAGATGGAAAAGTTCAAATCTCATCATGTCAAGCTGTACAGTCGAATCAATAATTTAGTTCATTTATAAAAAGTCCAGCTAGCCCACAAAAGACAAAACCAACTGAATTGCTTAATTTAACATATCTGACTCTTAATGGGAGAATTTAGTTCCATACTACTGTCCACAGGCAACTAGGGATAGGCAGAAATTACATGTCATGAATACGCCAAGAACAACAAATATTTGAACACGTCGTTCTGATGTTTTTGGTTTATAAATAGTGGGTATTTTATCAATACGGCAGCTGTGATAAACATAATCAATCATCAACTTTCAATAATAAATACTGGCATGTATTTGTCACAAATGAACATGTTTATGAATTTACTACTTTACTGACACCCAACTAGCAATATTCTGGGTGTTAACATTGACAGTTTGGCCATCTATAAAATTACGGTGGTTACAACAGCAGGTTAGAGGCCAAGAACTCTATACTGAGCAACTTACCTTTTGTCTCCTCAAAATCTCCATACACCATGGGCAAGGCACAAAGTCAGTGGTGTGATGAAATATTTTCTACTTGCCTGGGACACGGCAGCAACGACAACACTCAAGATGCCCATATGATCACTGCCCCACATTCACTCCCTCCACCACAGGATGCACAGCAGCAACCCAACAAGGCTCCGATTTCTGTCACATAGAAGGGCAAGGCACAAGGGGAAGACCACAACCCGCAAGTTCTCCTTCAAGCAATGCACCATCACATTTGGAGACGTATTGTCATTTTTTCACCGTCAATAAATTAAAACCTTGGAACTCCCTTTCTTATAGCACTGTGTACCTGCAACAAATGTGTAGTAGCATTTCAGGGAGGTGGTTCACTACCACCTTTTCAAAGGCAACTATGGATGCACAACAAATTCAGTCTTGTGAATGATGTCCACGACTGGTGAAAAAAAAAAATCAAATTTAGTCCCCAGAAAAGAATTCAAAGCAAAATGTGTGACACTGCACTAGAAAATAAATTGAAATGCAAACAGTTTTCATTTTCAGTGAAATATATCAGCATTGGCAGTCACTTGCATCTCAGCTCTGGAATACAGGTCAAGTCCAAGGCTGGACAAAATCTATAATGAGCTGTGGAATGAGTCTTCTTGGCGGAATCTAAATTGAACATCAAATAACAGGTTAAATGCTGCCTGACAGCATTGTTGCTGACTCCTTCCATCATTTCACAGATGATTGCCAGTTGATTAGTAGGGCGTCAATTGGTTAGATTAGATTTTGCTTTGCAGCAGCGCAAATCTAAATCAGTTCACCAGTCCTGGTACCCCATCAAGAATAAGGACAAATAATGCAAAAAACTAGAAGTTGGATGCAGGAAATCAACATTTTATATGTACATTAACAAACAAATGACAAATCACCAGTTCTCTGAATATGTCACAAATAATAAAAATAAGCTTTAAATATTTGTCGAAGTCCCACCTTAAAAATTTTTCAGTAAGTTAAAAGCTCAATAGATTTACCAGGATGTTGCCAGGATAGAAGATTTGACTTATAAAGAAAGACTGGATAGGCTGGGACATTTTTCCACTGGAGCATAGGATGTTGAGAGGTGTCCTTCTAGAAGTTTATAAAATCATGAGAGGTATAGATAGGGTTAATGGTAGGTGTCTTTACCCCAGGGGTTTTAGAACATAAGAACTAGGAGCAGGAGTAGGCCATCCGGCCCTTCGAGCCTGCTCCGCCATTCAATAAGATCATGGCTGATCTTTTCGTGGACTCAGATCCACTTACTGCGCTCTCACCGTATCCCTTAATTCCTTTATTGTTCAAAAAAAAAAACCTACCTTAGCTTTAAAAATGTTTACTGAAGTAGCGTCAACTACTTCACTGGGCAAGGAATTCCATAGATTAACAACCCTCTGGGTGAAGAAGTTCCTTCTCAATTCAGTCCTAAATCTGCTCCCTCTAATCTTGAGGCTATGCCCTCTTGTCCTAGCTTCACTTGCCAGTGGAAACATCCTCTCTACTTCTATCTTATCTATTCCCTTCATAATTTTATATGTTTCTATAAGATCCCCCCTCAATCTTCTGAATTCCAATGAATATAATCCCAAACTACTCAGTCTCTCCTCATAAGCTAACCCCCTCAACTCCGGAATCAACCTAGTGAACCTCCACTGCACCCCCTCCAGTGCCAGCACATCCTTTCTCAAGTAAAGAGACCAAAACTGCATACAGTACTCCAGGTGTGGCCTCACCAGCACCTTGTACAGCTGCAACATAACCTCTCTGCTTTTAAACTCAATCCCTTTAGCAATGAAGGACAAAATTCCATTTGCCTTCCTAATTACTTGTTGTACCTGCAGACCAACCTTCTGCGATTCATGCACAAGGACACCCAGGTCCCTCTGCATAGCAGCATGCTGCAACTTTTTAACCATTCAAGTAATAATCTTTTTTACTATTACTCCTACCAAAATGTATGACTTCATATTTATTTACATTGTATTCCATCTGCCAGATCTTTGCCTACTCACTCAATGTATTTATGTTCCTCTGCAAAGTTTCACAGTCCTCTGCACACTTTGCTCTGCCACTCACCTTAGTGTCATCTGCAAACTTTGACACCCTACACGTGGTCTCCAACTCCAAATCATCAATATAAATTGTAAATAATTGCGGTCCCAACACCGATCCCTGAGGCACACCACTAGTCACTGATTGCCAGCCAGAATAGCACTCATTTATCCCCACTTTGCTTCCTGTTAGCCAAGCAATCCTCTATCAATGCTAGTACTTTACCCCTAACGCCATGCATCTTTATCTTATGCAGCAGCCTCTTGTGCGACACTTTGTCGAAGGCCTTTTGGAAATCCGGGTACACCACATCCACTGGGTCCCCATTGTCCACCTTGCTCATAATATCTTCATAGAATTCCAAAAGATTTGTCAAGCATGACCTGCCCTTCATGAATCCATGCTGCGTCTGCCCAACGGGACAATTTCTATCGAGATGCCTTGCTATTTCTTCCTTGATAATAGACTCAAGCATCTTCCCCACTACAGAGGTTAAGATAACCAGTCTATAATTCCCCATCTTTAAAGACTAGGCTGCATTTTTTGTTTTAAGGTGAGGGGAGAGATTTAAAAAAGACTTGAGGGGCAAATTATTTTACACCAAGGGTGGTTCACGTGTGGAATGAACTTCCTGAGGAAGTGGTGGATGTGGGCAGTTACAACGTTTAAAATATACTTTGATAAGTACATGAATAGGAAACATTTGGAGGGATATGGGCCAGAAGCAGGCAAGTGGGACTAATTTAGTTTGGGATTAAGTTCAGCATGGACTGGTTGGACTGAACCACTCTACCAAAAAAGGCCATAGTAAACATGGAACTTAATTAAGCAATTCATTTAAAAGAAAATACTTTGACACATTGTTAACTTGGAAAGTTTAGAAACACAAAGTAGGTGTGGGAATATTTTTGTCCATTCAGCTCTTTGAACCTTTCTAATTCAAATGCCGCTTCCTGCTTTCCTCCATATTCTCTGATCCCTTTAGCCCCAAGTTCTATATCTAACTCCTTGAAAGCATTTAATGTTTTGGCTCTGACTGCTTTCTGTGGTAAGAAATTCCACAGGCTCACCACTCTCTGGGTGAAGAAATTTCTCCTTATCTCAGTCCTAAGTGGTCTACCCCGTATCCTCAACACTGTCACTCCTGGTTTTGAAAGGATTCAGTGCTTGGGACATATGCCTCTCATTCATATAACATTGAAATGAAATATAAGCTGTTCAAACTGAGTGACAGCACAAAGATAGAGAAAAAAAAACAATAAAGAAAGGTGTCGCTATTAGAAAAATTACAGAATGTAGATTAGTTAAATAATTTTTTTTAAAAAATTCATTTGTGGGACATGGGTGTCGCTGGCTGGAGAGCATTTCTTGCCTGTCCCTAGTTGCCCTTAAGATGATGGTGAGCCACCTCCTGCAAGTTGACCACAATGCCATTAGGGAGGGAATTTCAGCATATTGACCCAGCGACCGTGAAGGAACAGCAATAAATTTCCAGGTGAGGATGGTGAGTGACTTGGAGGGGAACTCGAAGGTGAGGTGTTCGCATATAATCAGCTGCCTTTGTCCTTCAAGATGGAAGTCGTTGCAGGTTTGGAAGGTGCTGTTTGAGGATCTTTGGTGAATTTTTGCTGTGCATCTTGTAGATAGAACATACTGCTGCTACTAATGTTGGTGGTGGAGGGAGTAGATGCTTGTGGATGTAGTGCCAGTCAAGTGGGCTTCTTTGTCCTGGATGGTGTCAAGCTTCTTAAATGTTGTTGGGGCTGCACTCATCCAGGCAAATGGGGAGTATTCCATGGTACTCCTGACTTGCGCCTTGTAGATGAGGTACAGGCTTTGAGGAGTCAGGAGGTGAGTTACACGCTGCAGTGTTCCTAGCTTCTGATCTGTTGTTGTAGCCACTGAGTTTATGTGGTGAGTCCAGTTGAGTTTCTGGTCAATGATAAACCCCAGGATGTTGATAGTGGGGACCACTGGAGGAGGCTGAGACGGATCATCCACTTGTCACTTCTGGCTTAAGACTGCAGCAAACATTTCAGCCTTATCTTTTGCACTGATGTGCTGGGCTCTTCCAGAGACAATGGCCAAAATTAAACATATATCACATGAGAACATATGAACAAAGAAAGAGCAGGCAATTTGACACCTCTAGTTTGCTTCCTCATGCAATAATGTCATGGCTGATCTGATTGTGATTTCAACTCCACCTTCCTGCCCATCTCCCATCACCCCTAACTCCCTTGTACATCAAAAATCTGTCAACTTAGCCTTGATATATTCAATGACCCATTCGCCACTGCACACTGGGGAAGAGAATTCCAAACATTACCAAACCCAAAAGAAATTCCCCCTCACTAAAGGGGAACCTCTGGCCCATATAGTTCAGATTTTGCCACAAGGTTAAACACACCCTCAGCATCCACTCTGACCATAAGACAATAAGAACAGGAGCAGTCTGTAAGGCCATTTCCGTTTGCTCCGCCATTCAATAGAATCATGACTAATCCAATGTTCCGCACATTTACTTTACTGCATTTACCCCATAACTCTCGATTCCTGTATTAAGGATTTATGTACTGCATTTTTAGTATACCCAAAGTGTTCGCCCTCACAGTTGAGGCAAGGAGCTCCAAACGATTCTCAATCTTCTGAAAGAAGAAATTCCTCATTTCAGGCTTAAATTGGTACCCCTTAATTCTGAGATTATGTTCTCTGGTTCTAGACTCTGCCATGAGTGGAAACATTCTCTCAGCATTTACTGTCAAGCCTCTTAAGAATACTATATGTCTCAATGAGATCACCTCTCATTCTCCTAAACTCCAGTGGGTAGAGTTCCCAACCTGTTTAGCTTTTGCTCATGAGACAATCGCTCCATATCAAAGGATCATCCCATGAATCTTCTCTGCGTACCTCCAATGAAATGCTATCTTTCCTTAAATAAAGGGGACTAGACTCCAGATGTGATCTCACCAGCATTTTGTACAGTTGCAATAAGACTTTCCTTCTCTTACACTCCAACCCTCTTGATATGAGGGACAACCTTCCATTAGCCTGCCTGATTATCTACTGCACCTATGTGCTAGCTGTGTTTTGTGCCTGAGTAACGCCACTCCCAGTTTTGCAGCTTTTTTCTGCATTTAAGTAATACTGTTTTGTTCCCTTCACATTTTCCCACATTGTACTCCATTTGCCACTTACTTAACCTATCAATGTCTCTCTGTAAACTCTTAGAATCTCCTTTGCAACCTGTCTTTTTGCTATTTCTGTGTTGCCTGCAAATTTGGCTGCTGTACATTCACTTCCTTCCTCCAAGTCATTGATATACATTGTAAACAGCCATGGTCTCAGCACTGATCCCTGTGGAACTCCACTGGTCACAGGTTACCAACCTGTAAAAATATTCTTCTATCCCCACTGTTTCCTGCCCATTACCCAATTCTCTATCCATGCCAATATACTACCTCAAACACTGTGGGCTCTCATTTTATGACTTAAATTTTTGTGAGCTATCTTGTTGATGCTTCAGGAAGTCCAATTACAATATCTGAGATAAAAGGTACTGCAGATGCTGGAGACTCCGAGATAACAAGGTCTGGGGCTGGATGAACACGGCAGGCCGAGCAGCATCATAGGAGCAGGAAAGCTTGACGTTTCAGGCCTAGACCCTTCATCAGAAAAGCTTTCCTGCTCCTGTGATGCTGCTTGGCCTGTTGTGTTCATCCAGCCCCACATCTTGTTATCTCCAATTACAATATCTACTGGTTTTCCTCTATCCAGTCTGGTTAAGACCACCTCGAAAAACTCTAATGACTTAGTAGTACACAACTTTCCTTTCATGAAGTCATGCTGATTCTGCTGGATTAGATTATGACGTTCTAAATGTTCTACTCTGACTTTATTAACAATTGATTCCAAACTTCTTCAAAAATAGATATTAGGCTGATCAGCTTATATTTACCATTTTGCGTCCCTCCCTTTTTGAAGAGGAGCTCACATTGGCAGTTTTCCAATCCTCTGGTACTTCTCCACAACCAAGGATTTTTGGAAAATTACAACCAATGTATGTACTATCTATTTAGCTACCCTTTTTTAGGATCCTAGGATGCAAGCCACCAGGGACAGGGGTCTTATTTGCCTTTAGCCTCATTAGTATGTCTAATACTACATTCTCTCGTAATGGTATTTGATTCCTCCCCCATATTCTTTAGTTGTGATGGGATGTTTGAAGTATCTTCCGCGGTAAAGACAAACGCAAAATATCCTTTGCACTCTTCTGCCAATTCCTTGTTACCCATAACCATCTCCCTAGATTCATTTAAGGGGCCTGTGTTCACTTTGACCTCTCTCTCTCTCTCTCTTTAATATATTTAAAGAATAGTTAGTTTTTATTTAAACATTCCTTGGTTGTTTGTCTTGTTTATTTTCTTGGTCTTATCTTTTTAGTCCTCCTTTGCTAGATTCTGAATTTATCCCAGTGTCTGTCACTGACTTTGGCCCCCTCATATGCTTCTTCTTTCAACTTAATATTCCCTAACTTCTTTAGCCATGATTGATTTATTCTCCTTTTAAAATCTTTCCTCCCTAAAGGGATATATTTTTGCCGAGTCATAGAGTATCTCCTTAATCGTCTGCTACTGCTTACTTACTGTCATTCCTGCTAATCTATTTGCCGAATTCACTTTAGCCAACTCTGTCCTCATTTCACTGTAATTCTTTTTATCCAAGTTAAAACACAGCTGTTTCTGATCCAAGTTTATGACTCTCAAATTGAATATCAAATTCTATCATGCTATGATCACTATGTCGTAGAGGATCTTTTACTCTCAGGTCATTTATTAAACCTGCCTCATTGGCCATTACCAAATCAAAGATACCCTGCTCCCTGATTGGCTCCATGACATACTGATCTAGGAAACCATCCCTGATGGATTCTATAAATTTGTCAAAGCTACCCTTTCCAATTTCATTAACCCAATCAAAATGAATAAAAAAGTTATTATTACTTTATTCCTTTTACATGCTCCTATTTGTTGATTTGTAGCCTTTCCACAGAATGGCACCTATTTGGCAATCTGTACACTACTCCTACCAATGTCTTCTTATCCTTGCTGTTTTTTTTAAAACATCCACAAGCCGAGATGGTGTCTTACAACTGTCCTCATTTCATTTCTTATCTTACTAGGAAAGCTATCCCACCACCTTTTCCATCTCTCCTGTCTCTCAAAGGTCGAATATCCTCAAATGTTAAACTCTCAGTTTTGATCTCCTTGTAACCATGTTCTGTAATAACTATGTGGTCAGACATTATCCTCAGTTTGTATAGCCAGTTCATCCACCTTATTCTGAATGCTTTGTTCATTAAGACAGATTCAATGATGCCTTTCTTCCACATGTTTGTTTGTTTGTTCTATTATTGAATTTCCCTATATGTTACGATGCAATGTGACATTCACACATTCTGTTACCAGAAAACTAAAGGAAGGGACAATTAGCCCTATTACTAACCTGGAATTCAACATTCTTCTTTACCTTTGATTTTATAATTTTACGTGCAACCATACCCATGTGCCAATATTTATGGCCTAGTTGCACGATTCGCTAGGACTACAGTCCCATCAGAACAGTTCCCCTCTTCCTTAGTGTTGATGCTAATGTCCCAAGAATTTAGACCCATTTTCCCCCCACCAATCTTTGAGTTATGTGTTTACTTCATTAGTCTTGTTAACCTTGTACCAATTAGCTCATGGCTTAGGTAGTAATACGGAAATTGTTACCTTCTTGGTTCTGCTTTTAATTTAGCCCCCAGCTGCTCATATTCCCTCAGCAGAGCTTCTTTTTTCTTTCTACTTCTATTTTTGGTACCTACGTGGAACAGGACACCTGGATCTTTCACCCCCCACTTCTAGTTCCTCTGCACCCCAGGTGACATACTGAACCCAGGCACCAGGCAAGCAACTTAGCCCTGGGGACTCTCAATCCTGGCCACAGTGTCTATTCCCCCGACTATACCAAACCCGATTACGAATACATTTCTCTTTTCTCTCTCCTCTTGAATGCCCCCTGCTACCATGGTGCTATGATCAGTTTAATCATCCTTCCTACAGCTCCTGCTCTTGTCCATAAAGGGAGCATGTATCTCAAACCTGTCAGATAAACTCAATGGCTGAGGTTCCAACAGCTCTACTTCTTGGTTCCCTCTACCTACCTCACTAGTTATTTTAGAGTTCTGCATTTTGAACCAATTTGATATCTCAGGATTTTGTGGTCTTGGGAGAGGTGCAGGAGTACATGAGTGTAGTCACGATCTCTGAAGGGATGTGGTACTGCAGAACAGTGAAATATTTGGACAGGAATGAGGGAAGGCCACAGAAGCAACTACCCTTATGTTTGACAATTCTCGTTAGTTGTTAGGGAGTGGGACTAATTGAGAACAAGTGTTAGTGCCAGCTTCTGAGGAATCAGCCACCTCCAGTTTAAAAAAAGACTCAACAGAAATTTAGGCTACTCAAACAGGCAAATTGGTGAATGCTGACTGTTTATTTCTGAGGATTTAAAGTTCAAAAACTTCATTCTGGCCTGAATGGATCTCTATACAAGCTCTTTAAAGAACTTAATAGACTGATAGCTGAAAGCAGATTTCCCATTCCCTTCTACCCTGTTAAATGTTATAAATGAAGCATCAGGATCCCCAGATAACTTCAAGGATTAAGACATTGAAAGTGTACCTGCAATGGGATCCTCATTCCACAGCTATTTGAAAATCTGGCTGTTATGTCTTCCTCGAGTTAGCTTTCCGATTATCTTTGTATTGTCAAATGTGATTAAGATACAGTCAATCCTTTCATCCAAGTCACTAATATAGATTGGCAAATAGTAGAGAAGTCAGCAATGATCTGTGCCATCCTAGTTTCAGTTCCCCAGCTTGAAAATGATTCATTTTCTGCTACACTGCTTCTTGTTATTTAACCAATCCTCCATCCATGCCACTATATTACACCCAATACCATATACTTATGCCTTGGGTAATAACTGATGTGCTGTCTTTTCAAAGGCCTTTTTGAAATCAAACAGACCTCTAGTGGCTCCCCTTTATCCATTATGCTTGTTACATTGACAAATTTATTGGAGTTCTTCGACAAACAAGATTTTCCTTTCCAAAAATCACAATGAATTTAATATATAATAAAAAATCTGAATGTCATTTAAGGCTGTGTAGGACAAAGTTTGGCATTTTCCAATGGTATATATTAAGTTATCTGGCCTATAGTCTCCTGCCTTCTTTCTCCCACTTTCTTGAATTGGGGTTTTATATTTGCAGTTTACCAATTTGCTGGGATCTTTCTAAAGTGAAAGGAATTTTAAGATTCTCCTTCCCTTTTGCCCCTTGGTTCTCTACTATGCTTGGGATGCTATTAGCATCTTATCCAGCAAAATAAGACAAAATAATTGGTCCATAGTTTCTGCTAATTCTTTGTTTCACATTGTTAATTCTCTTTTCTTACCTTTAAAGGGACTAGTGTTACTTTTGCTCCTTTCTGGTAATACATTTCTAGAAGCTCGTACTTTTTTTTCATACGTTTGCTAATTCATACTTATGTTCTAATTTTTTCCTTTTAGTCATCTTTTACTAGATTCTTAAAGTTTTCCAATGTTTAGTCTATTATTCTCTGCAGCATTAGTAAATATAATACTACCAGGCACATATTTTAATTAAAAAAAACCAAACTATATCCATTTATTTCTATTTGTCATATCAATTCATGTTTGTTAGTGAACGTTTTGGACATTCAGTCCCTTAAATTCTGACATCATGTCCTTTTCTAACTTTATTTGCTGATTTCTGTGCTCTGTCATTTTCTCTCTCATGCTAGTTATCATTACCCATATTGGTATCCTGCATTATTGCTTTGCCCTGTCTTATAGGTAGTGTCTGAACACTAATTTGTTGATTGAAACTATCATATATCAGGAAAGACATAACTTGAACTCAGTCTTCTTGGGCCAGAATTATTTATTGTACTCTCTGAAATTTAAATAAAGATCTCAGATAACCAATGCATTTCATTTCCAGCCGGCTTTGAGATCAATGGTAACCATGGTTACTTCACTGCTTACTGCAAAAACCAGGCCAAGGACTAAGAGTGTGATTTACTTATTTTCCATTCATACTCATTACCACTGTGGCTACATCACCCAGCAGATTTCAAATCTCCAAACGCAAAGAAAATTTAGAGATAAAAGTCAGCCAAAAATAAGATGATACAAACCACTGTCAAATTGGCCAAGCACTCAGCAGCTGTTGGGAGCCCAGTCAGTTTGAAATATACTTATGACATTTGAGATACATCCCTCCCTTATTACTTTTCATATTTGTTGGCAATTACTTGTTAACAAGTATGATTGTTCACTTAGGAAGTTCTGTATCACTGTCATGAGTTCTGTGGGTCTTTGCTTGATCCTAGAGTTCCATCCCTGACTATACATCTGGCTGACTTTTCTTGGAGGTGGAAGTGGTCCTAGGCCTTGATCTCATTGGCATTCCTTGCTCTGGTTCTTTTTCTGTACTTCTTATTGATTTGGTGCTCTCAAAAGAATTGTGCCCCTTCATACAGGAGTTTCCCTCCAAGTTGGCTTCTTCTGAAAGAGGGTCTCTTGTGTGTTGGTATCTATGTTGCATTTCTTCAGGAAAGCCTTGCTTTGTTCTCCACTTTAAGTGTCGTTAGGGTCATGACTGCCTAAGCGCCAATCCTTAACCCCACAGATGAGTCCAAAGAAAGCTTCTATGTCATCCTGGACACCAGTCCCGTCAACATCCCTAAGGAAGATAATTTTATCTTCAGCATCAGAATTGGAAAGGAAACATCAGAAAGGACAGAGTTGGAAATTGCAACTCCAGTGAGATTCTCCTTCTTCTTGCCAAGTATGCAGAACACCAGCTGGTCATCACCAACACACTGTTCCGCCAAAAAGACACATTCAAGACATCCTAAAGGTATCCATGAGCAAAGCACTGGCACATAATCAACTACATCATCATTTGATTCGAAGATACAGAAGATGTCCTCATTAACAAAGCAACCACCCAGTTCAACTGCTGGACAGATCACCAGCTCATCAATGCCCAAATGCCACCAGAAGTAACTGAAGACAAAGAAACAGATTAAAACAAAAATAAGGTCAATGTTGAACTGCTTCAAGATCGAAACAGACTAGTGAACCTCCAAATGTCTTCACCAAAATCTCCAAAGACCTAATTTTACTGGGAGTGCAGAAACCTTGGAAGAGCTGAAACAGCCATTATCTTATGCTGTCAAGAAATCATCGGCTTCCAGACCAGGATACACCAAGACTGGTTTGAGACAATGACCACATTATCTAATATCTCATCGGCAAGAACAGGAAAGCTCTCCTTTGACTCACTTGTTTTTGCCAGGCATGAAGAAAACGCAAATGACAAAAGTGGAGTTACAAAGAAGAATAAGGGAAATAATGAACCAACAGCAATTCCTTGCTGACAAGCACAACACCCAGGGTTTATATAGTGCCTCCAAGGCATGTATAACCTAACATCCTTGGCCTTAAATTGCTGCAGATGGAACCCCTTTCAGAGACACAAACTTCATCCTCCAATGGAGTGAACGCTTCAAAACTCCTAAAACCACGAGATCCTTGTTGACAAGGATGTGTTTCAGGAAATCTCACAGCTCCTCAAAGATGATCTAGGGCTTGAACCTATTATGGCAGACGTTGAAACCACTACTAGACACAGGACAAATGGGAAAGCCACAGAAGAAGACGACATGATTCAAGGAGGTTGGCATATTAGAACAGGGAAGTCTTACTACTACTGTACAAAGGTGCTGGGGAGGCCACATCTGGAATACTGTGAGCAATTTTGGTCCCTTATTTAATTGGAGGCAATTCAAAGAAGATTCACCGGGATGATGCCCAGTGTGAAAGGATTGTCTTACGAACAAAGGCTAATAGGTTGGTACTCTACTCCCAGGTTAGGCTAGGACTAAACTCTGGAGTTTAGAGCCACGAGAGGCAATCTCATTGAGAGGCATAGGATACTTAAGGGGCTTGACAGGGTAAATACTGAGAGGATGTTTCCCTTCATTGAGAGACGAGGACCAGAAGGCATTGTCTCAGAATAAAGGGGTGATGATTTAAGACCGAGGTGAGGAAGAATTTCTTCTCTCAGTAGGTTGGCAGTCTTTGAAACTATTTGCTCCAGAGCACTATCGTGGCAGAATCCTTGTGTAGCTTTAAGGCTGAAATAGCTAGATTCTTGATCAGTTGGGAATCAAGAATTGTGGGGAAAAGGCAGGAAAGTGGGCATAAGGAGTGTCAGATCAGACATAATCTGACTGAACAACAGAGGAGGCTTGAGGTGCTAAATGGCCTAACGCTGTTCCTTTTCCTCATGGCAGAGACTTTCAAATTTGCAGGAGCAGAGCCTTACTTGTCATCTTCATGAACTATTACTGAAAATCTGGCACAAGAGGAAATTTCTGCCAAGCTCAGCAATACTGCCATCACCACTGTCTTCAAGGAGACAAAATGGACAGTGGGAACTACCAAGGAACCCTCCTCCTCTCTAATGCCAGAAAGAACATTGCCCGAATCCTCATGAGGCATTATCTCCAGTTTCTGACGAAATCCTTCATGAAAGCCAGTATGGCTTCCATCCAAACCATGGAACTATGGATGTGATTTTCACTGCCTGGCAACTCCAAGAGAAATACCAGGAATATCAACTAATCATTCTGCATGGCTTTCGTTGACCTGACCAAGACCTTTGACTCAGTTGGAAAATGCTATGGAAAATCCTGTCAAAGGCCTGCTGTCCAGTGAAATGCATCAACATCCATTTCCTCCACAACAAGATGCTGGCAATGATCAGCACTGATAGTAACAGGACGGAATCTCTCAGGGATCTGTTATTACCCCACCCTTTAATATCAACACTTTGCATATTTACATAAGAGTCATACAGCAAGGAAACAGACCTGTCTGTCCAGCTAGTCCATGCAGAACATCGCCCCAAAGTCAACTAGTCCCATGTGCCGACTCCTGGCCTATATCCCTCCAAATCTTTCCTATTCATGTACCTATCCAAATGTCTTTTAAACATTGTAGTCATATCCACACCCACCACCTCCTTATTGCACACGCGAACGACCCTCTGTGAGAAAGATTTGCCCCTCATGACTTTTTTAAAAATCTTTCTCCTCCTGCCTTAAAAGACGTATCCCTAGTCTTGAAATCCCCCATCCTAAGGGGAAGACAACTACCATTAACTCTGTCTCTACCTCCCATTATTTTATAAAACTTCTGTCAGGTCACATCTCGACCTCCTACGCTCCAGTAAAAAAAGTCCCAGCCTATCTTTATAACTCGAACCTGCCATATCCAGCAACATCCTGGTAAATCTCTTCTGAACCCTCTCCAGCTTAATAATATCCTTCCTACAACTAGACACAGTATTCCCAAAAATAAAAAAGGCCTCAATGTCCTGCACAATCTCAACATGACTTCCCAACTCCTATACTCAAAGAACTGAGCAATGAAGGCAGGCATGCCAAATGCCTTTTCACCTTGTCTATATGTGATGCAAACTTCAAAGAATTATGTACCTGCAACCCTAAGTTCCTCTGTTCTACAACACAATCCAAGACCCTACCACTAACTGTATAAGCCCTGCCCCTGTTTGTTAGACCAAAACGCAATACCTCGCATTTATCCAGATTGAACTCCATCTGCCATTTTTTAAGCCCAATGACGCATTTGATCAAGATCCCTTTGTAATCTTAGAAAACCTTCTTCACTGTTTACTTTGCCACCTGCAAACTTACTAACTATGCCTTCTATATTCTCATCCAAATCATTTATGTAAGTGACAAACAAAACAGGACCCAGAACCAATCCCTGCGGAACACCGCAGGTGACAGACCCCCAGTCCAAAAAGTAACACTCCACTCTTTTAAAACGAAAAGGCATAAACAGAAAACAAAACCCAAGACCCTCTGACACTGCCATCGACAGATACTTCTGGGACAGGGTCAACACCAGGTGAAACACAGAGCAAAGTTCTTGAAACAGAAAATAAAGCTGTCTTGATTTTATTTTTGCTTAACAAAGACGCTATTACTCCAGGGAAAAACAAGCAAAACAAATGACTCTACCTTGACTCTGTCCCACCAACTTCTTTTGACCCCCCAGGGGTTCAAAATAAAAAAAATAAATAAATTCAAACAAAATTATAGAAAATAAATAATGAAACAAACAAATAACCAACTAAATAAATCAATCCCCTTTGTTCCATTCCCATCGAACACTCCTAGGACATGGACAACAATGGTTTAAGATCCAGAGGAAGTTCCCCTGCTCATTTCAACTAAAGATAAAATTTGCCTCACACCGATCCCCATGAAGCACATCTCAGTCAGGGCCAGTACGGGGCTAAAATAGAAGGCCCTTTGACTCTATCCAAGGAACTAAACCGAAAACAAAACGCAATTCCAAAAAGCAAAATGTAAACTTATACTACAGAGACAATTAACTAAAGTGAGAATATCATTATTCAGGCTGATAATTCGCTCCAGGCCCCATGGTGCCAAGCAGTCTCGAAAGGCCTTGACCATGACAGTGAACACTGTGTGCACCCTCTCCAGAAATACCCAAGCATGGACATAACCGCAAAGAGGGCAGACAGTCAGGAACAACGAGCCCCTCTTTGGCCTGCTACCTGGACCTGTTGATGGCCATCTTGGCCAGGCCCAGGAGCAAAGTCACGAGAAGGCTTGTAGACTTGTCCACCCGCCCCGCAGTGTGAGGCTGAAGTGCAACCAAAATTTTGACAGCAACCCCTTCAAAAAACTAGACGGACTACAGATGAATGCACTCGACGTATCAGTGGAATACCATCTCCTCCAGAATGTGCATGTGGACACGCATCCAGTAAACTTGCTCAGTTGTCAATTGCACTGGACCACCATGTGCAGAACCCTCCACCCCAGAGGGGAAAATCCCTTCGTAGAGGGCCCTCCACCGGGCATCTCCAATGCTGGAAGGCAAAATGTTATGCCGAGGCGTGTCTGGGCAGGAGATGAAGGCACAGCAGCAGACGCTGTGCAGCATCAACCTGTACAAATAGCACTTCAATGCCGTTCGAAAGGCCACTAGGACATCAGAGATGGTTCAGATTGTGGGGCACCATGTCACGAGGAGGGTCCATGGCGTGGGACCAGTGTCGAGTTGTGGACAGGCAGGGGTCAGTTTGTCTGGAAGCTCACCGCATACTTGAGTTGAGCCGAGTGCACACAAGGGTTCAGGGCTGAACGCCTCGTCCGTCAGGTTCCAGATGGCTGAGATCACAAAGTGGTGCACCAAGGTGGACTGACACCCTCGCAGACGACTGTGCTGGTCTTATCCAGCCTGCTCCTCACTCTGGTCAACCCTGCATCCCAAGCTCTCTCCTCCCTTGGCTAGTGCAAACTGCGCTCGAGGAAGAACCTGTTCCCGAGCAGTGGTCCCTGACGAGAGGTGCCACTCCCATAGGGGAGAGCTCAGTTGCAAGCTGACTGTGTGCCAGACTGCGTTCAAGTCCAGATAGAAGACAGGCAATTTCTGGAAGATGACCAGCAGACCACTCCACTAACAAGAATTGCATGTCATAGTGGAGGCCGCCACGTCCCTGACGGAAAAAGATGTCATCAGAGTGCACAACCTTGGCAGTGGCTCAATGTCAAAAGGTATCGTGGCAGGGGCTGAAGGCAGAAAGTCACTACTGGGCACACCAGTGCCCAAGCACCGTCCCCAAGCAGGAGACTCAGAACTGCAGTGACCCAGTGTTGCCTCTTGTGCCAGAAATCCTTAACAAGCTTCTTCTGGTTGGCAGTGATAAAGCCGGCAGCTGGGGGGGAAGCAATCCAAAGTGACCAGCAGGTACCATAACATGGCAGCCACCAGCTGGTTTTATGACCAGCACTTATGTCCTGTAGGACAAGATCCAGAGCAGCCCTGTCCAGCGTGCTAGGCAAGTGGTCAATCTGGTATCCAACTTGTGCCATTTCACTGGCCAGGATTCCTCAGAAAGGCAAAGATGGACTCCTAGATAGAGAAGGTGAGTGGTATTCCACATGAAACACTGGAGCTGATCTAGCAGGGCGTCCATCTGCCTCAGATAGACCAGAAGTTCTGAACACTTGCCCTAGTTGATCCTTGTGGAGGGCACTGCAGAGTAGTCCTTCTGACATTCGCACATCCTCCACAGGTCAGCAAGGTCTGTGAACATGAACAGCACATCGTCGGCTTATGCTAGAGGAACCACCTCTAGCCCCGGCCTGCACAGAGCCAAACCCGAAAACCGCTTACGCAAGAGCCACAGGAATAGCTCCACACAGAGAATAAAGCTGGCCAGGCAGGGGGCAGCCTTGGCACACTCCTCTCCCAAAGTGTAGGGACCCACTAACCATCATTAGGCACTGTGGTGGTGTACGGAAGTCGGATCCAGGCAACAAAGTGCATCCCAAACTTGAATGCTTGCAGAGTCCCAATCAGGTACGTGTGGTCCACTCTGTCAAAAACATTACCTGAGCAAGGGAGAGAAAAGGTGCTCGACGGGCCTGCCTCAGAATAATGGATAACGTTCCCGACCAGATGGATGGTATCGTGGATGGTCTGGCCCGGGATGGTGTAGGACTGGTCTGGATGGATCATGTGGTCCAGCAAGGTGCCAAGGTGAATCAAAAGTGCCCTGGCAAAAATTTTGTAGTCCATGCTGAGAAAGGAGACTAGACGCCAATTCTTTAACAAATGGAGATCCCCCTTCCTAGGCAACAGAGCGATGATGGCCCTGCACCAATAAAGGGGCATCACTAGTCATGGTACGTTCCTCCGGGACACGTGCAGTCACCCCCCAGGACGTCCCAGAACACCTTGAAGGACTCCACAGTCAACCCGTACAGCCCCAGGGGACTTGTGCCTGAAAAGACTGTTGAGGGCACAGTCAGCTCCTCCAAGCTCAGAGGGGCATTGAGCCTCTTGGCACCCTTGGGGCTGACCTGCAGCAAGTCCTCCTAAAAACCTTTGCGATCCTTCTCGCTGGACGGATCCAGAGACAAGACAGCCCTATAACAGTCCCTCTTGGGCCTTGATGCCCTCCAGATCCGAGACAAGAGATCTGTCATTGGCTAGCAGCACAAGGGGCTGCTGGTGGACCCCATGCCTTTATTCCCCACCAGCGAGTAGAAGGGCGAACTGTGGTCAAGGTCCTGAAGGAACTGGACCCACAATCTCACATATGCATCCTGGAACCCTGAGAGATGCAGATTCCAGAGCGCAGCTTTCTTCTCTTCATATACCTCCCGCAGGGCTGGGTCCACATTGGACTGACTGAGCTATGACTCCAGGTGGTGCTCAACCTTCGCCAAACCCTGGATTTCCGCCTCCTTTTCTACCCCCACGGGTACTGCTGACAGAAGACATGGATGTAAGTCTTGCTCACATCCCACCGTAGCCTCAAGGAGGGGAACCCCTCCTGCTTCCTTCTTCAGCTGGTCCAGAAGTGACAAAATGAGTCCCAGAACCACTCATCCTCCAGCAGCAGATTGTTAAAATACCAACCTCACCCTGCCTCTGTATCGAACAACCACCACCCAGACCAGGCTATGATCTGAAAACAGCACCTGCCACATTGGAGGCCTTTGGAGCACAGGAGGTGTACACCCTGGAAATGTAGAGGCATTCAATTCTGGACACTGACCCCAGGCCTCGGAAAGGTGAAGACAATGGAATCAGAATGGAGATTTCATGAGACACCTACAAGTCAGAGATTTTAACCAAGTCCCTCAGCTTCCCTACTGATGCTGAGCTCTTCTGAATACCACCATGCTCCTGTCTCGAGGATGCAACTGAAATCTCCCACTGAGAAGGATGACTTCGCCTTCACCAATGGAGTTAAGAAGAGTAGCTGCTTCCTTGTCGGCTCAGGTCCCATCCAAGGCATATCTACGTTCAAAGTGACGCACTGGGTCTCCGAAACAAACCCTGAGTTTGAGCAGATAGCTTGGCACGTACTCCTTGATGCGGTTTGTTCTGTGGTGCGCAGGTATTTTGTTACCATTCTAGGCAACATCATAATGCGACCTCTAATCGAAGCATTGGTGTTCTGCTCTGTTCGGAATTTATATAATCCTGTGGTGTGGTGGTTCTGGTCAATTCCGGTTCTGTTTTGCAGCAGCAGTTTGTATACGGGGTCTATTTCTGTGTGTTTGTTAATAGAGTCCCGTGTTGAGAACCAGGCCTCTAGAAATTCCCTTGCTGTTGTTCACTTGTCCCAGTATAATCATTTTGTCCCAGCTGAACTGAAGACCTTCACGGTCTCTGTGTATCGAGACAATTGAATATTGGTCGTGTCTTTGCTGCCAGCTGGTGTGTGTGTATGCTGGTCATCAGTTCTCTCCCGTTTGTCCAATGTAATGTTTACTGTACTCGCTGCATGGGATTCTGTACATCACATTAATCCTGTTTACTATTAGTATGGGGTCTTTAGTCTTTGATAGCATTTGGCGTAGGTTTGTGTGCAATCATGATCCTATGCGGTCTACGGAGTCTGGTTGTCATTTCCAATATATTTTTGACGCAGGGTAGAGTTACTAGTGTCTTCTGTTGTACCATGTCCTCTAACTGTCATTTGTTCTGTAGGCATCGGTAGACGAAACTTCTTGGGAACTGGCTGGGGGGTGGGGGAGGGAGCAGGGATTAGGATGCAGAGTATGTAACCAAGCCCAGGTACAAACGACTGGGCCGCATGCTGGATGTTGTTTTACAGCATCCTACAGTTGCCATTGCCCTCTCCCAAACCAGAACCAACATCTCTCCTCACACAAATAGTCGGTAAAGGAAACAGAGCAAGTCCCGCAGGGCCTCGCTTACCAATCGGTCGCCTCAGGCAGCTGTGCCCTGACTGCCACCTAACCCACAGGTCCAAAACAATAGTTCCCCAATGCCCAGAGGCAATAGTCACTGGCGGCAAATCGGCCGCAGTCAAAGTAATAAGAAGATGGCCCAGGCTCTGGAGTCTGGGTCCTGGGACTATTCAAAGTACACACTCACTCACCGCAAGTGTTTAAGCCCCAAGCAACTGACGTCCAGGTCTGAATCCCCCAAATGAAATAGTAATCCAGTCTCCAGAAACAAGCCTCCTTGGCACTGGCTAAACAGAAGTGCAGGCCACCACACTTCTCAGGGCAGCAGCTGCAGCAAGTCCCAAACTCAAGTTCTTCCAGACAGGCAGTCCGACTACAGCACTCAATGTCCCAGGTTCTGGGCCCCAATACTCAGAAGCTTCTCCTGGCGCAGCAGGCATGATTACAGCAGTCTTCAACTCACCAAGGAGAAATGCAGGCCACCAGGCTTCTGTTTTAGAACGGAAATGAGGAGACATTTCTTCAGCCAGAGAGTGGTTGGCCTGTGGAATTCATTGCCACGGAGCACAGTGGAGGCCGGGACATGGAATGTCTTCAAGGCAGAGATTGACGAATTCTTGATCTCGCAAGGAATCAAGGGCTACGGGGAGAGTGCGGGTAAGTGGAGTTGAAATGCCCATCAGCCATGATTAAATGGCGGAGTGGACTCGATGGGCCAAATGGCCTTACTTCCACTCCTATGTCTTATGGTCTACACGCAGCAGCAACATAGAATCCCATGTTCGAGTGCCTCCAGGCAGGAAGCTGCAACACCAGAGCCTCCAGGTTCTAGGCCTCAACCAGCTCCAGCTGTTTTCAGTTGCAACAAGTGTTGCCATTTCAGCCTCCAAGTTCCAATTACAGCAGCAGAGTGCAGACTCTCAATATACTGCCTTCTACAGGAAAGTAACCCCCCACCACAACACTGTCTCCTGCTGTTAGGCCAATTATGTATCCAATTGTGAAGCTCACCCTGAATCCCATGTAACCGAACTTTATTAATTAGTCTGCCATGCAAAACCTTGTCAAAGGCTTTACTGAAATCCCAATAAACAAGGTCTACTGCTATGCCAACAATCATCTGTTTGGTAACTTCCTCAAAAAAAAAACTCAATCGAGTTTGAGACACACGATTTTCCTCACAGAAAACCATGCTGAATATCTGTAATCATTATTTGCTTTTCTAAATGTCCATACATCCTTTTATAAACACCTCCAACAATTTACCCACAACTGAAGTCAGACTCAGGTCTATAGTTCCCTGATTTCTGCTTACAACCTTTCTTAAGCTAGGGTACATTAGCTACCCTTCAGTCATCAGGCACCTCACCCATCGCTATAGATGCTGCAAATATTTCTGCAAGGGATCTTGCAATTTCCTCCCTTACTTGCCACAACATTCTGGGATACATTTGATCAGGTGCTAGAGATTTATTCACCTTTACATTCTAAGACCTCCCAAACTTCCTCGTCTGTGATGTGAACTGTCTTTAAAACATCAAAATTTATTTTTCTGCATTCTTAAGCCCACCATTTGAAAGCCAAACATCTTTTATTTGTTCAATGATGACTCAAAATGTACTGTTGTAGTTCATTAAATTTATTTCACCCCAGCCCTGTCTTTACAAAATAACTTGGGGGAATGAAAGGATCTATGTAATGGCTTGCAATCATGCAGCAACAATTCATTTGAGCTATATCAATACTACGAGGCATCAAACAGTTAAGTTATGTTTGATATCAAAAATACTAATTAAGGAAGTAATGAAAAAATGGAAGAAGGTTTACATGTGTTACGTACAGACTGATCTTGTGCTTAATTATTTGTCAAGTTGGCCAATTTCCACTAGGTGGCAGCAAGGATGATGCAATATCATTACATTCCTAGGCTGGAGAGCACAACATCTACATAACCTCCAGTTCCTAATTGCTATCCAACAATGAATCCTTACTTGAAATACTTTGGGATTCATTGTCATTTCCCCAATGGTAAAATAAGTTTGCTGGTACCCGTGGTTCCTAGACGTATATAATCCTCATTTAGGCAAAGATGTGATGCTGTACAATGGCAAGAAATAAATGCGTTCACAATAGAAAGCAAAGAGAGAAATGAAAAGGAAATATAGTCTAATTCAAGTGCAGGGCAATAGTTCAAAATTTAGGCTATTGCCTTTAAAACTAGGCTATGGAAAGTTCAAGTTCTACACTATTTTACATGAAACATGCAGTAGTTCTTCCTTTTAAAGTAAGAAGTTACCACTAAGTGTGTGACTACACTAAGTTATTGTGGCTAACATATGGAAAGCTACATACAAGGGCGTGCAATGTTTTACCTTACAAGCAATAAGTATCGAAACTGTCAGAATAGCATGCAAAGAACATGTTAGTAGTGGGTCAGCTTGGAATCACAGTGGCAATTCATGATATTTAACTTAAGGATAAGAAAAATTATTTCCCTAACACTGACCAGTGAAATTTAAGTAAACAAGACAATATATCCAAAAGTTAAAACTAAATTCAATCACTAATGCAATTGTCTAAAGCTAATTAAAGCTGACCCATATTTAATGGTAACAAACTGAAATTGTTGGAAAAACTCAGCAGGTCTAACAGCATCTGTGGACAGAAAGCTGAGTTAACATTTCAGGTCCAGTGACCCTTCTTCGGAACTGACTTTGGCTGGGAAAATGTTGGGATAGATGGTGAATATCGGTTGGGGAGGGAGCAGGAATAGATGATAGGTGGAGATGAAGTACAGAGAGAAATAGACACAATGGCTGGGCAGACAAAGAAATGGGTAAATGTCAGCTTGGAGGAATCAATAGCTGCTAATGGGGAACCATTAGTACCTGACAATGGGTTAGTTTTGGTAGCAGCACAGGTGATGACAAGGCCTGGTGAGTGGGGTTGGGTAAGGATATGGGAGAAGGTGCTCAGGTCCTAAAATTTGTTGAACTGGGCATTGAATCCTGATGGCTAGCCCCCAAGTGGAAAATCTGACGTTGTTCTTCCAGCCGGCGTTTCTGATTTTCAACAATCATAACTCTTTGCTTTATTTTGGCTTAGTTTTACCTATGTTACGGTGCCAGGCAAATATTATTGGACTGGACTTATTCTAGACATTGGCTGTTGAAAGCAACACAAAAACCACGAAATGAAACCACTGGCTGCTTACATGCCCAGCAAAATTCTGTCTTGCACTGCTCCACATATTCAATGGCCAGATGTGTGACCATTTGGAGAAGGTGAGGGGAGAGCACCCTCAGGGAAGCTCTGGATAAGGGGACACAGCCGCTCCCTAAGATCAGTAGTGTGGCTGAGAAGGTGCAGAGCTGGACGAACAAACGCCTTTCCAATCCCACCGGCTCTGCTTCTGCAGCCGCCAGGATTTAAACAGCCGTCTCAGCTGGGGTCGGTTATTTGGAGCAGCCCAGTGCCGGTGCCGAGAGCCCGGGCCGCCTACCTGACTCACCTTGCCCGGGACACCCCGGTGGTCGGTGCTGCCCTGCCAGAATCGACGGATGTAGCCCCGAATGTAACCCACCAACTTCTCCTGGTAAGGAAAATCCACTTTCCAGATCAGCGAGCCGTACCCGAATATCCACATTGCCAACACACTCCCACACCACAGCAACCGTGTCCTTTCTTAACCGTAAACCGAGCGATCACGGTCTCCACCGCGATCAAACCCAGAACCGACTCATCAACGGCGGGAACACGCATGCACGCAGCGTGGCGCTCCAGGTGTCTCATGGGAAATGTAGTTCCGCTACCGCCGAACGTCACGTGACCCAGTGCCGTGCGGACTACAGCTTCCAGTAGGCCACACGCCGCGCCTCAGGTTTAACCTATCGTTGAAGGGCTGCTGCTCAGACGCTCCAACCAGTCATCAGCCACGTGGGCGAGCCAACGCGCATGCGTACATGCCCTGGCGACCTCACAACCGGAAGTTGAGGCTCGAAGCGTTGGTGACTCTTGGTAACGGAGGACTCAAGCATTTCTGGGCAACAGACTTTATTTTCTGGTGCTACATCTATTCGTTTCTTTTCGCAGCACAGCCAGATCTTGCGGGTGTGTTGCGCCTGGAGGAAACCTGTGGGCCGCTCCTTCATTGTCATCATTCGAAGTGAGGTTCATCGTAGGTGTTGACGCAAAACCAAAAATATCGCGGATGCTGGAAATCCTACAGAAAACTTAGGAAATGCGTAACAGGTCTGGCATCATTTACAGAGAGAAAAAGATAATTAAAGTTTCAGGTTGGTAATCCTACAGCTGAAGTTCAGATACAGTCTCACCCGCTCAGTATTTGCGGCATTTTCTGTCTTTATTAATTGTAATCGCCTTGCTGCTGAAGAATTGGTTTACATCCGGAATTGTAACCACGATTCGTATCTACCTTATTCTCCTGTACATGCCGCTTGTCAGTGTGTCAACCTGTAGCGCTTTTTCCAATCAGATCAGAAAGTTGGTCCTATCAAGTAACACGGCTTGTTGGATACCGGAGCACGGGTTCAGGATCGAGCCTTTCAATCTTTAGAGACTATGAACGTACGTGCAAAAGTAGACCATTCGGCCCTCGTGCTTGCGGTGTCATTCAGTAAGATCATGGCTGTTCTGTTGTATTTTGAATTCCATATTTCTGTCTACCTCGATTACCTTTGATTCCCTTACTGATCAAAAATCTGCCTTAAAATATTCATTGACCATGCGTCCACCGAGGTAGAGAATTCTGAAGTTGCACAACCCTCTGAGAGAAGTATTTCTCTTCATCTCTGCCCCATAAGGGTAAGCATTATTTTAATGCGGTGGTCCCTAATTCTGGACTCACCTACATGTGGAAACATTAGACCAGATTTTCATTTTCCAGTCCATTTCTTTTTGTAATGAAAGGAGGAATCTCTGCATTCCTGAGAGGAGCTTTACTTCCATTTTGATAGTTTGTTTTTGTAGAGCCGAAATGTGGGGGAAAGCAAACCATGCCCATGTTTCACAGCAATCAGTTGCTGTAATCTAAAATTTAAAGATCCCGACTGTCATTTTGACAGCTGCTGTCAAAAAGCGTACGTGAGGTAAATGTGATGTTCGGGTGCTGGGATTGTAGGCTGTGAGATGGGTGGGATGGTAGGTGCCAGCTAAGTAATATGCTAGATGATTAGGAAGTAGAATGCCAAGTGGGAAGGAGTTAGGCTTCCAGGTAGCAAAGGTGCCAAGTAAGTGATGCACTGTTTAGATTAGGTCAATATGGATAGGAGAAATTAGTTTAGGGAGGGCAGGTGTCAGTACTGGAGGCCCGATGTGTTGATGGCGTTTGGGTCTGGTGGTAGGAGAGGGTGTCTGGTTGGGTCTGGTGCTAGGGGAGATCTGGTCTGGTCCAGGCTGGTGGTAGGCTTAGGATGTTGGGTGGTCTGGCAAGTAGGTGGGGAGGGAGACAGCGTTCCAGATTTTCATAAAGTTAATTTGCGAAAGTGCTCCCTTCTTCTAAATTTCCCACCAGAGGAAATCCTTTTATTACTGCAAACAAATAAGTTAGATGACATCTCAAACTTCTTAATTTGCTGGAATTCTGTCTTGATTTTCTTAGCTATCTTTAACTGACACGTCAACAAATTCAGATTTGTTATGGTGCCAAAGGAGATCATTGGCCCACCGTGTTCTGAAGAGGGGTCACCAGACTCAAAATGTTAACTCTACTTTCTCTTCATAGATGCTGCCAGATCTGTTGACTTTCACCAGCAATTTCTTTTTTGTGTTTCAGATCTTCAGCATCCACAGTTCTTTGTTTCATTTTAGTGTTAACCCTAAGTGTCATTTTGTGCTGTAGCTTTTGTATCATCATTCCATCCATTGGGTTTGGGTAGCCACAACTGAATGTTGAACTTGGGATTGAGCAGGCTTTAGTATAACTGAAAGATAGCTTAATTTGTATTCCAGCCCTGTTGATGAAACCATCACTGCATCAAACTTTTTTGTACTCTTGTCTGTGGAGTTTGCACGTTCTAACCGAGTCTGTGTGGGTTTCCACTGGGTGCTTTGGTTTCCTCCCACTGTCCAATGATGTACAGGTTGGGTGCATTGACCATGGTAAACTGCCCACAGTGTCCAGGGATGTGCAGGCTAGGTAGGATAGCCAAGGTAAATGCAGGGTTGTGGGGACAGGGTCTGGGTGGGATGCTCTTCAGAGGGTCAGTGCAGATCCTATTGCCTGAATGGCCTGTTGCCGCACTGTAGAGATTCTACAATCCCTATGTTATCTGATAATGTGAATCTGATAACGTTTCCTCGGGTCTTATCTCCCGCCTCTTGAAATATGCTGTCATCACTGCACTCCTCAAAGAGATCCACTCTGGACATTCTGGTTTTGCAAACTAATGTCCCTCTCCAACTTCTCTTTCTTCTTGTATGTATTGGTCATTCACCAAATATTGCCCACTTTTTCTTGAAACATCAAACTTCAAACCTTCAACCTTGTTGAACACCTTCAAACTTCTTTAATAAATGGCATTCTACTTGACTGAAAGAAACTGTGCCTTCCCATCCTACCTGCTGTCTTTGAGGTTGACTACCATATCTTCTTCCAGGACCTACTCGAAACGTCAAGTTTTCCTGCTCCTATGATGCTGCTTGACCTGCTGTGTTCATCCAGCCCCATGCTTGTTACCCCTACCCATTGTTGTTCAGCTGGATGGGACAGTCCAGCCATTCTATCCTTATTTATTTGGATGCAGCCTACGAATTGTTCCCATTGACCTCTATTTCAGCTGTTTTCTCTTATCTCTGGAATTCTCTAATGATTTATCCTTTGCACACTGATGTTTTGCATCTAAGTGCTGCCCCTTAGTGATAGCAAAGCATAACATAAGTGCTACGTATACTCTAATAAAGTCCAATTGTGTATTTACTATATCTCTCAACCTGTCCACTGTCTATGTCTTGTCATGCTGCTTGTTTGAGATCTAATCCTGACTGAGAATAAGTCTTTCCCAGCCAAATCTAAGTTTATGTTCAGTCCTTGTCAAGATTCTGTTTGAGTGCTTGACTCCATCCCACTCCCTGGTCACTATCTAAGGCTGAAAAGTAACATTGCCACTTGGTGTCCTGTTTCGTCCAGTCATGAATTTCTGACAGCACCTGTACTTCATCCCTAAGACCAACTACGTCTACTTCTAATATTTCTGTCTCCATCCTTCCTCAGCTCATCATTGAGATGGTCTTTTGGCAGAGTGATAATGCCCCTATCCCTGAGCCAGGAGGTCTGGTTTTAAGTCCAATTTATTCTAGAGGTATGTAACAACATCCCTAAGCGGGAAGTTAGGAAATATTGAACTAAAATTGTAGGGAATGAAAACAGTGTCACCATTGTTGCTCCTGTGGTTAATCAGTGAATTTCATTAGACAACACATGATTTATTTCATAGGGGTTCTTTTGGTGCAATTGTAGTGTCCCTGCTAGCCAGGAGGCCCGGGTTCAAGTCCCACTTGCTCCTGAGGTATGTAATAACCTCTCTAAACAGGTTGATTAGAAAATATGTGTTAGCTTGTCACCTCCTGAAAACCTATTCTATGCCTCTATTACCTCTAGACTGTTCTAATGCAGTCCTGGTTGTTCTCCTGTCTTTCAACCCCCCATAAACCTGAGCTTGTTCAGAACTTTGCTGGCTTATGCTATCAAAAATTCCTATTCTCCACAATTACTCAAGTGCTCACAGTCATTGCGTAAATTTATAGCTGAAGCTCGTGTTCTACCTCTCCTGTTATCCAACTTATAATTTCACGTGGCTGTAGAGTCATACAGCATAGAAAGAGGCCCTTCATTATGTCCGTACTGACCAACAAACGCCAAACTAATGAATCCCACTTACCTGAACATGATCCATAGACTATTATATCTCGATATTTTATGTATTCAGCCAGATGCTTCTTAGATGTTGCAAGAGTACCTACTGACACTAACCTCTCAGGCAGCATGTTTCTTATATCTACCACCATTCAGGTGAAAATTTCTTTGAACACCTCTAAATCACTTGCTTCTCACCTTTAAAGTTATGCCTTCTTGTCTTAGACACACATGGGGAAGAGATTTTCATTATCTGTTCTGTTTAACCTCTCATAAACTTGTATACCTCCATTAGATCATTTCCTCAGTCTCCTCTGCTCCAAAGAATACAGACCTAGCCTATCCAGTCTCTCCTCATTACTGAGACTTTTCACCCCAGGCAAGATCCTGGAGAATCGCCTTTCCAGTGCAATCACGTCCTTCCAGTAGTGTGGCAATCAGAACTGTATACAGCATTCCATCTGTGACATAACTGATGTTTTATTAAGTTGTAACAAGACTTCTTGTTCCTATACTGTACACTCTGGCTAAATGAGGCAAGAATCCTGTATGCCGCCTTCACCACTCTGTCTACCTGTGCTGACACCTTCAGGGATTTAGGGCTGATTTTACACTCTAGTTTTGTCAGGTTGCTGTGTTGACATATATACTTGGCTCCCTGTTGGCAAAACCATTGCATCCAACTCCAAAAGGGTCTGTCTGGCTGTAATTCTGCTATTATTGTTACATTGACACCTCATTCATTTTTTTGGTGCCTTCTCCTGCTTCGAACACTATATACTGTTAGATCATTTTTGCTTCTCCTTTAAAGTCCATTCCATTAAACACGGCATCCTCCGTCTTTTTCCTACAGCTCCATTAAGCTTGTGCAGTAAGCTGTCTGACAATGTGTTTGCTTGACTTCAGATTCCGTACAGATATAACATCACAATTAAATGAGCTGAACTGTGAACCTCTGAAAAGACAGACTTGTCACAAATAAGAACTGTGAATGCATTCAAATTGAAATTGGATCTGTGGTCCTCCAATTCAAAAGTAAAATGCTGAAACGCTTGCTGAATTTGGAGAAAATGTGAGAAAAAAATCAAAGACAAAGGAAAATGATTCTTAGGGATGTTATCGAAGGATTTTAACAGGTGATTTCAGGAATTGGATGTGATGGAACAAGTCATCATATTTGTCTCAAAGCCATTCCTTCAAGTAGACATTGGTGGGTTTGCTACCAAATTCCATCAGGTATTTGATTTAAAAAGCAATGGAGTTGATATGGAGATACTGTACAAAAGGATGTTGAGGTGAAAGTATAATCAAGGGTACAGTCATTTCTGGAGACTCAACAGAGAAAAAGATACACCCCTATCATCCTGTGCTTTTAAAGTAAAAGCTTACTTTGCCTCCACGTACCTCCTGAGATGGCATTCTTCTCAGTGAAGATAATCAAGTCCAAATATTGTGCCAGCCTCATAGATAACCATTTGATGGATTGTTTGACTTGAGTTGTAAA
Organism: Ginglymostoma cirratum; assembly: GCA_024137785.1. Classification (NCBI taxonomy): domain Eukaryota; kingdom Metazoa; phylum Chordata; class Chondrichthyes; order Orectolobiformes; family Ginglymostomatidae; genus Ginglymostoma; species Ginglymostoma cirratum. The sequence goes on along the minus strand of JAHRHZ010000019.1, from coordinate 47,064,566 downwards.
TGACAATCCAGACTTGAAGATACCGGCAGATAATGTATAGTCACCGTTTGTCATACTAAGACTGGTAAGTTAAGAACAAAATGAGGAATCGTATATGCTTTCTTTCACATTTATATAGCATTTAAAAACTACTTGAATGGGTAGGTGACAGCCTAGTGGTATTATTGCTAGACTATTAATCCAGAATTCTAGCTAATGTTCTGATGACCTGGGTTCGAACCCCACCACGGCAAAAGGTGGAATTGGAATTCAATAATTTAAAAAAAAGTCTGGAATTAAGAATCTACTGATCGCCATGAAATCTTTGCTGATTGTCGGAAAAACCCATCTGGCTCACTAATGTCCTTCAGGGAAGGAAATCTGCCACCCTCACCTGGTCTGGCCTACATGTGACTTCAGACCCACAGCAATGTAGCTAAGTCTCAATTGCCCTCTGAAATGGCCTAGCAAGCCACTCAGTTGTACTAATCGCTACAAAGTCTTAAAGAAATGAAACCGGATAGATCACCTGGCATCGAACTCGGCACCGGAAAAGACAACAGCGGAAACAGCCCTGTCGACCCTGCAAAGTTCTCCTCACTAACATCTGGGGGTTAGTGTCAAAATTGGGAGAGCTGTCTCACAGACTGGTTAAGCAACAGCCTGAAACAGTCATACTTACAGAATCATACCTTACAGGCAATGTCCCAGACACCGCCATCACCATCCCTGGATATTTCCTGTCCCACTGGCAGGACAGACCCAGCAGAGATGGCAGCACCATGGTATACAGAGGGTGTTACTCTAGGAGTCTTCAACATTAACTCCGGACCCCATGAAGTCTTATGGCTTTAGGTTAAACATGGGCAAGGAAACCTGCTGCTGATTACCACATACTATCCTCCCTCAGCTGATGAATCAGTATTCCTCCATGTTGAACAACACTTAGAGGAAACACTGAGAATGGCAAGGGCACAAAATGTATGGATGGGGCGTTTCAATGTCCACCACCAAGAGTGGCTCAGCAGTAAGACTACAGATCAGGCTGGCCGGGTCCTAAAGGACGTAGCTGCTAGACTGGGTCTGCGGAAGGTGGTGAGAGAACCAAAACAAAAGAACCAAAGGAAAAACATACTTGTCCTCATCCTGACCAATCTGCCAGTTGCAGTTACAACTGTCTAGTAGCAGTAAGAGTGACCATCGCACAGTCCGTGTGGAGACGAAGACCTGCCTTCACATTGAGAGTAACTTCCATTGTCTTATGTGGCACTGTCACCATGCTAAATGGGGACATACTTCGCACAGATCTAGCAACTCAACACTAGGCATCCATGAGACACTGTGGGCCATTGACAGCAGCAGAATTGTACTCCAGCACAATCTGTAACCTCATGGCCCAGCATGTCCTCCACTCAACCATTACCATCAAGTCAGGGGATCAACCCTGGTTCAATGGAGAGTGCAGGAGAGCATGCCAGGAGCAGCACCAGGCATATCTGAAGAGGAGGTATCTACCTGGTGAAGCCACCAGACAGGACTACTTGCACGCCAAACAGCAAAAGCAGCAAGTGATAAGGCTAACCAATCCACAACCAACAGATCAGATCTAAGCTCTGCAGTCCTGCCAAATCCAGTCGTAGACAATTAAACAATTCACTGCAGGAGGAGGCTCCACAAATAACGCCAACCTCAATAATGGAAGAGCCCAGCACATCAATGCAAAGGATAAGGCTGAAGCTTTCGTAGCAACCTTCAGCCAGAAATGCCAAGTGAATGTTTCATCTCGGCCTCCTCCAGTTGTCCCCAGCATTATAGATACCAGTCTCCAGCCAATTTGATTCACTCCACGTGATACCAAGAAAAGGTTGGAGACACTGGATACTGCAAAGGCTATGGGCTCTGACAACATTCTGGCAGTAGTACTGAAGACTTGTGCTCCAGAACTTGCCGTTCCCCTAGCCAAGCTGTTCCAGTACAGTTACAACACTGGTATCCAGCTGGCAATGTGGAAAATTGCGCGTGTGTTCTGTACACAAAAAGCAGGACAAATCCAATCCAGCCAATTACTGCCCCATCAGTCTACTCTCAGTTGTCAGTAAAGTGATTGAAGGTGTCATCAACAGTGCTATCAAGCAGTCTGCTCAGTGACACCCAGTTTGGGTTCCACCAGGGCCACCCAGCTCCTGACCTCATTACAGCCTTTGTTCAAACATGGGCAAAGCAGCTGAATTCCAGAGGTGAGATGAGAGTGACAGCCCTTGATATCGAGGCTGCATTTGACAGAGTGTGGCATCAAGGAGCCTTAGCAAAACTGGAATCAATGGGTATCAGCCGGCAAACTTTCTGGTGGTTGGAGTTATACCTGACACATAGGAAGATGTATCAGAGATAATAGGAACTGCAGATGCTGGAGAATCTGAGATAACAAGGTATGGAGCTGGAAGAACACAGCAGGCCAAGCAGCATCAGAGGAGCAGGAAAGCTGACGTTTTGGGCCTAGACCCCTCTTCATAACTTTTCTGAAGAAGGGTCCAGACCCAAAACGTCAGCTTTCCTGTTCATCTGATGCTGCTTGGCTTGCAGTGTTCATCCAGCCTCTACACCTTGTTATCTCAGATTCTCCAGCATTGACAGTTCCTAATATCTCTAATTTAATTCTCATTTGTTTGATCAAGTCAACATGATTAATTATTTAAAAATAACTTAAACCTCAATTTTCACTTTTAATGAGAAACACAAGGAGCTCTCGGAGCCTTTTGTCACCAAAAAGTGTCTGTTCTACTTTCTTCACTGCTTTTGAACCCATTTTTTTTCTAGTTTTGCTTCCATCTTCCTCTCTGTACTTTTAAATTGGGTTATTCTGTAGACCCATTGTCTTTTCTCCTGATCATCTTTCCATAAATTCCCTTCCAAAATCCCTTCCTGGTGTCATGCTCATTGACTGTGTAAATGGATATATTAACTCTGCTTTTCATAACATCATTATCATCCCAATCTTCAAAGAGAACCACTGGCTATTGACTCCTTTGCCCTTGTAGGTGGGCAGATGACCGTCTTATGCAGGAGACTTAATTTTGGGGTCTTTTGTGAATAGCGGGCTTGTTTTGATTTCTATCTGAAAATTGTTATTTCAAAGATTGTTGCAACTCTTTGTCAAGGTGGAGCTTATGAACTTGTTGAAGCAGAGAGTTGTTGGAACACGTGTTATTGAACAGACCAGACGTCTCTGAAATATATTATGGAGATAGGCTAGACCCTAATTTTTATATTTTTTTATCAGCAAGTGTAAGGTTTGTGTTCCACACATGATTCGATTGGCTCACCACTAATCTTTAATCAAAACACATTTTAATTTTATAACACAGTTAAAAGAAAAATTGGCCTTAATTTACTCTATTGAAATACTTTACAAGATAATGTATTATTTAACCACTAATATTAACTGTTCCAACGTAGGCAGTATTCCAAGGAAACACCCTTTGATAAAAATGCAATTGATAAATCAGTTATGATTCTCATGACTCCAGCCCAGCAGAAAAACATAATTCGCCCCCTTTTGATTTTTAAGAGGAAGCCTTGTTGTCTAAGACTTCACTCTAGCAGTAGAGAATTCAAGCTTTTAGTTGCAGCAGCCAGCAGGAACCTTCTCACTAACTAAGCAAAAACTGCAAGCCTTCCTAGCTCTGTGTCAGGCCAGATCCTACCCACTCAAGATTCTTTTGTTTTTGAAAAAAAACACCTGGAGAACTCAAAAGCTGTTTGCCAACTGCCTGTTTGCAGGAGACATTTCGGCGCCACTGTGACAATGCCCCTCTGCAAGAGAAACAGGACAGCACACATCTCTTAAAGGCACAGTATTGTCACACATGGGATGATTTTCTACAGACACTGCTTTTGACCGACGACCATATCTGTTTGAAACAAAACTGGATAAATATTTTGAAGCAGAGAGTTATAACAGGGCTATGAGGATTGAGAAGAATGGAAATAAATAGCTTTTCTTAAATCTTTTTCACTGGGGAGAAGAAATTTTAATGCTACGAATGTCAGATAATCTTGCTTGAAATTGGGATTCTTTTAGGAAGAAAAAGAGGGGGTTTCTTGTGGAAACATGAAATTATGAAGGGAATAGATAAGATAGAAGCAGGGAGATTGTTTCCACTGGCAGGTGAGACTAGAACTGAGGGGCATAGCCTTAAAATAAGGGGGAATAGATTTAGAACTAAGTTGAGGAGTAACTCCTTAACGCAAAGGGTTGTGAGTCTTTGGAATTCTCTGTGCAGTGAAGCATTTGGGGCTACTTTGTTGTATGTTTCTAAGGCAAAGATAGATTTTTGAACAGTAAGGGAATTGAGGGTTATTGAGGGTGAGTGGTTGGGTAAGTGGAGCTGAGTCCATTATAAAATCAGCCATGATTTTATTGAAGGGTGGAGTAGGCTCGACGGGCTGGATGGCCTATTCCTGCTCCTATTTCTTATGTCCTTATCTTTTGTTCATTTGTTTAAGTCAAATATCTGTTTGGGCAATTTATGGAGAATCCTGGCTACCTCAATTTACCTGTTTACTTCACCCACTTTTATCTCACGCTTACGTTTTACCCACTTGGGGGAAATAATTTTTTTAATTTCAATATCAGGTAGCCATGGCAGATTAGTTTATTACAGAGATACTAATTAACCTCTAATTCCCTGGAGGCACTTCATGAGTGTTCAATTTTGTCACAAGTATTGGAACACATTTTCTAATAATTACACGAGAACCTCCAACGCATTAAAGTGTTTTTGTTTGATTTTAGTTTATTAGTCAAATTGCAATCATTTTTATATATTTAGGCACCAACTTTCATGATACAGGTGTGAGGTGATATTAAAATTTTCTGACCTCAATTTAATATTCTTGTTTTATTAATTCAGACCTGCAGAATGGACTTCACTGAGGCGTACTCTAATACTTGTTCAGCTGCTGGATATGCTGTAAAAAAAGGAAATGTAGAACTTTTGAAAACCTTGATTCAAAAAGGTTATAGTCTTGACATTGCTGACAACCGTGGTTGGTGTCCAATCCATGAAGCTGCAACTCACAAATCTTTGAGATGTTTGAGACTCTTAATACATGCAGGTACCTCAGTTACTTTACTGTTATTGTTGAAACAGACCTGTTCCTGTCACCTAAACAGCCATTGTTATAAGTTGGATCTAGATGGATTATCTTTTATAATCCTGAAAGCCTTTTGTGAGAAATCAGAATGTTGTAGGATAAGTGAGCACAATAACATCTTTTTCCTTGACCACGTAAGTGTAACTGCAAATCCTCTTTATCAACATGTAAAATTAAAGCACTATAATAATACATCATTTAGTTGTTATATGATGGCAGCCTTCACAACTGATCATGCTCTCTCTTATCCGTATCATTTGTCTTTTGTGTTGCTGTTGTGATTTTTTTTGTGATTTTGCTTTTGCCTTCTCTCACATTCTGTATCACTTAGTATATTTGTTTATATTTTCTTTCTTCATTTTAGTTGACTCTTTTGGCATCCTGGCACTTGATTCATGACCAGAATGTTGGCTATTCATGATTTTATTTTGCCCCTCATGATTTTATAAACCTCTTTAAGGTCACCCCTCAGCCTTTGACGCTCGAGGGAAAATAGCCCCAGTCTTTTCAGCTTCTCCCTAAAGCTCTAACCCTTCAACCCTGGAAGCATCCTTGTAAGTCTTATTTGAACCCTTTCAAGTTTCACAATATCCTCCCTATTGCTGGGAGACCAGAATTGCACGCATTATTCCAAAAGTGGCCTAACCAATGTCCTGTACAGCTGCAGCATGACCTCCCAACTTCCACATTCAGTGCAATGACCAATAAAGGCAAGCAGACCAAATGCCTTCTTCACTTTCCTATCTACCTGCAACTCCACTTTCAAGGAACTAAACCTGCACTCCAAGACCTTTTCGTTTAGCAACACTCCCCAGGACCTTTACCATTAAGTGTACAAGTCCTGCCCTGATTTGCCTTTCCAAAATGCAGCACCTTACATTTATCTAAAGTAAACTCCATCTGCCATTCCTCGGCACATTGGCCCATCTGAACAAAATCCTGTTGTCATCTAAGGTAGTAGGAACTGCAGATGCTGGAGAATCTGAGATAACAAGGTGTAGAGCTGGATGAACACAGCATTCCAAGCAGCATCAGAGGAGCAGGAAGGCTGACGTTTTGGGCCTAGACCCTCCTTCAGAAATGGGGGATGGGAAGGGGGTTCTGAAATAAATAGGGAGAGATGGGGAGGCGGAAAGAAGATGGATAGAGGAGAAGATAAGTGGAGAGGAGACAGACAGGTCAAAGGTGAGTGTAGGTGGGGAGGTAGGGAGGAGATAGGTTAGTCCAGGGAGGACGGACAGGTCAAGGGGCGGGATGAGGTTGGTAGGTAGGAGATGGGGGTGGGACTTGAGGTGGGAGGAGGGGATAGGTGGGAGGGAGGATGGGTTAGGGAGGCGGGGACGAGCTGGGCTTGTTTTGGGATGCAGTAGGGGGAGGGAGATTTTGAAACTTGTGAAATCCACATTGATACCATTAGGCTACAGGGTTCTCAAGCGGAATATGAGTTGCTGTTCCTGCAACCTTCGGGTAGCATCATTGTGGCACTGCAGGAGGCCCAGGATGGACATATCGTCAGAGGAATGGAAGGGGGAGTTGAAATGGTTTGCGACTGGGAGGTGCAGTTGTTTAGTACGAATCGAGCATAGGTGTTCTGCAAAGCGGTCCGCAAGCCTCCGCTTGGTTTCCCCAATGTAGAGGAGGCCACAATGGGTACAGCGGATACAGTATGCCACATTAGCTGATGTGCAGGTGAACATCTGCTTGATATTGAAAGTCTTCTTGGGGCCTGGGATGGGGGTGAAGGGGGAGGTGTAGGGGCAGGTGTTGCACTTCCTGCGGTTGCAGAGAAAAGTGCCGGGTGTGGTGGGGCTGGAGGGGACCTTCTTCTGTGTTCACTACATCTCCAATTTTGTTGTCATCTGCAAACTTACTAACCACAATCTAACCTTGCTAACCAGTGTACCATGAGGAACCTTGTCAAGTGCCTTACCGAAGTCCATATAGATATGTCCACTGCTTTGCTGTCATCAATCCTATTCATTACTTCTTCAAAAAACTCAACCAAGTTAGTGAGACACCATTTCCCATGCACAAAGCCATTTTGACTATCCCTAATTAGTTCTTGCCTTTCCAAATACATGTAAATCATGTTCCTCAGGATTCCCTCCAACAAAAATAGTGGCACGGTGACTCAGTAGTTAGCACTGCTGTCTCACGATGCCGGGGACCAGGGTTCACTTCCAGCCTAGGGCGTCTGCCAGTGTGTAGTTTGCATATTCTTCCTGTGTCTGTGTGGGTTATGTCTGGGTGCTGCAGTTTTCTCCCACAGTCCAAAGATGTGCGGCTTAGGTGGATTGGCCACACTAAATTGTCCATTGTGCTCAGACTAGTTGGGTTAGTCATGGGAAATACAAGGGTGGGATGCTCTTCAGAGGGTCGGTGTAGACTCAATAGGCCAAATGGCCAGCTTCCAATCTGTAGGGATTCTATGATTTTAATCTGTTCTATGAACTTGGCCACCACTGATGTCAGGCTCACCAATCTATAGTTCCCTGGCTTTTCCTTACCACCTTTCCTACCATGTTAGCCAACCTCCAGTCTTCTGGCACCACACCTATTACTACCTATTATACAAATATCACAACAAGGGGCTAGGCAATCACTTTCCCAGCTTCCCACAGAGTTCTCGGGTACGCCTGATCAGGTCCCAGGGATTTAACCAACCTTCCGTGTTTTAAAATATCCAGCACCACCTCCTCTGTAATATGGACATGTTTGAAGATGTCGCTATTTATTTCCCCATGTTCTCTCTGTTCTATATTCTCTCCTCAGTAAACACAGATGCAAAATACTCGTTTAGTATCTCCCCCCCATCCCCTGCGGTTCCGCACATAACTGGTCTTGCTGATCTTTAAGGGGCCTTATTCTGTCCCTTATCACTCTTTTGTCCTTAATGTATTTGTAGAATCTCTTTGGATTCTCCTTAACCCTATTTGCCAAAGATAGTTTGTGTCCCGTTTTTGCCTTTCTGATTTCCCTCTTAAGAATATTCCTATTGCCTTTCTACTCTTAGGGATTCGCTCGATCCCTGCTGTCTGCACCTGACATATGGTTCCTCTGTATTCTTGAACAATTTGTCTAGTCATCCAGCATTCCCTCCACCTAACAGCCTTGCCATACACCCTGTCAGGAGCATACTGTCCCTGGACTCTCATTATCTCATTTTTGAATGCTTCCCATTTTCCAGCTATCCCTTTACCTGCAAACATCAGCCCCAATTAACTTTTGAAAGTTCTTGCCTAATACTGTCAAAATTGGCTTTCCTCCAATTTAGAATTTTAACTTTTAGATCCGGTCTATTTTTTTCCGTTGCAGTTTTAAAACCAATAGAATTATGGTCATTGGCCCCAGAGTGCTTTCCCACTGACACCTCAGTCACCTGCCCTTTCTTATTTTCCAAGAGCAAGTCAAGTTATGCACCTTCTCTGATAGGTACTTCCACATACCAAATCAGAAAAGATTCCTGTACACACTTAACAAATTCCTGTCCATCCAAGCCCGTAACACGATGGCATTCTCAGTCTGTGTTTGGAAAATTAAAATCCCCTACCGTAGCCACCCTATTATTCTTACAGGTGAGCGAAATCTCCTTACAAATTTGTTTCTCAATTTCCTGCTAACTATTGGAGGTGTCTATAGTACAATTCCAATAAGGTGATCTCCCCTTTCTTATTTCTCAGTTCCACCCAAATAACGTCCCAGGATGTATCCCCAGGAGTATCCTCCCTATATACAGCCATAATGTTATCCCTAGTCAGAAACACCATTCCCCCTCCTCTCTTGCCCTGCTTTCGATCCTTGCTTATCGCATCTATACCCTGGAACATTAAGCTGCCAATCCTGTCCTTCTCTGAGCCATGTCTCTGTACTTGCTGTGATATTGCAGTCCCGTGTTCCCAACTGTGCCCTGAGTTCACCTGCCTTATCTGTTAGGCCTCTTGCATTGAAATAAATGCAGTTTAATTTATCAGTCCTACTTTTGTCCTCTGCTTTGTTCCTGCCTGCCCCTCTCCGAGATATCCTTGACCTTGGCACCAGGGAAGCAACACACCATTCTGATGTTTTGTTGTCGGCCGCAGAAATGTCTGTCTGTGCCTCTGACTAGAGCATTCCGTATCATAATCGATCGTTTGCGGCCTGACGTACCACTCTTTACAGTAGAGTCAGTCTCGGTACCAGAAACCTGGCTTTCAGTGGTACATTCCCCTGAAAATGCATCACCCCCTACATTTCCCAAAGCAGCATACTTGATTGAGATGGGGATAGCCACAGGAGACTGCTGCACTACCTGCCTCCCTCTCCTACCTTTCCTACCTTTCCATCTACCTGACTGGATCTGCAGCTTTTCTCCTTTCCTGCAACTGCCATCCATCACACTCACGAGCTCCTGTAAATTCCTCATTGCCTCTAACTGCTGCTCCAACTGATCCGACAGGATTCACAAACAAACACTCTTCCTGCAGACATAATCATCAGTAATATGGAAACTCACCCTAATCTCCCACATCCAGCAGGAAGAGCACATCACCGTAAAGGCCATCCTTACACCTTAACAATCTACAGACCCAGAAAATAGCCCAGTCTCAATGCTCTAAAACACTGCTCCAGGTAACTTAGTATTTGTGTGACTTATAGCACCTTTACATCAACTTCCTCCCATCTTTGTCCTAAGTTTCTACTGTATAGCTTTGATCCTCAGTAATTTCCAATTTAGCATTTTGCAAAACTTCTCTCTTGCAGTGCTCTTTCTTTCTGTAATCTGAATCTTGATATAAATTCATAGACCCACTTCCTTTCAGCTTCCTTGATTTTTTTCCTAATTGCTCCCTTGTTGCACCTCCACCACCCTTGTTCCTAGCAAATCAATTAGTTTCTCACCCCATTACTGCCGTGATTCAGCCCCTTTTTATTGCTTCAATTCAATGGAATCTGAGTTCCCACATGCCTGGAACATAACTGGCTTAGTCATTAATTACCTTGACCACACCAATTGATACTATGTTTCGTTCTTTATACTCAAAAACACCTTTCCTTGACATTTCTGAGAGCTACAGTTAAATCTTGCTCCACTTTTTTGTGAAGAAAAATATTAGGTCATTATGAACTTTTTGTATTTTCAAGTTTGATTTCATCTGTGCATCTCCCTTTTCTGTCACCCCTTATTCCTTCCTATAATTACACAAGAGCCCATCTTTATCAATTTCCTGTTTATCTCTTTGCAGTTCTTTCAAAAATGACCTCAATTTTAAACCCACTTCTACTCCCCTTCACCTACTTAATTCCTGGCTTCCTTGCTAATTTACATTGCCCATGATTGCTTACACCTCAAAATTTATCAAACCTTTACTTTGACAAAGTCACTGTTTCAAATTATTGACCTCAGTCTAAAATTCCTCTCCTCTCCTAAAATTGTGAAATATGATATGGACTGTTAGCTTTTTGTACAGAAACTCCCTTGTCACAAACTCTGCTCATTTTTGACCAATTCCATTTCTCTCTTCAGATATTGTTTCACAATAAGCAGAATGATTTGTAATTTATATACCCTGTGTAACTTTGAGCTGAACGTTAATCCTCCTCCTCGGTGTCATCATTCCTTTCAATATTCTTCAATGTTGCCTCCATCTGTCTTAGCCTCGCTGTTGCTAAAACCCTTGTATACGACATCGTCATGTTCAGAGTCAGTTACATTTAAAGCTGTCTTACTGTTCTCTAAGTCCTCCGTTCTCCATGAACCACAACTTGATTGAAACCTTGCTAAATGTGCCCTATTCCAGTTTTTGCTGGCCTATGTTCTCAACAATATCACTTAAAAGTTTTGTTTAAAATTTCCTCACTGTTGTGGCCTTGCCACACACTATGCAATTTCATCCTTCCCAACTCCTAAATTCTTTCTTTTTCTGGCTGCAGCCTTCTGCTTGTTTCACCTTTTTCCCTGTCTTCTCCTTCCAAAACAGGCAATTGCTGCTCGTGCTTTCAGCCATCTTGAAACGTATTCCTTACTCAAAGCTTTGTAATTGCTCAATTCTATAACAGCTTCTAAATGTTTCCTGATTGACTCAATACCCATTTTTTTAAAGCCAAGTTGTGAACCAGTTTGGGGTTTGTGTTGAATTCAGTATCATAATCCAAGATGCTGTTAAGTTTTCTCATCTGTTGTTTGACTCTTGTACTACAATCTAGCTGTGATTAGAATTGGGAAGTAGGAGAACCAAAAGATACACTGGAATGATAGGGAATTGGGTTGCTGGTTGGTGAATGTTGACGATAGGTCTGGATGGATCAGAACAGCTTGACACTGTATTAGTTTAGGTCAGATTGCAAAGCTGGTCTTCTTGAAACTTTATCAGATGGTGACAGACCCCACATCACAACTAGAAAACTGAATCATCGCTACCCTAAGGAAATTACACTGGACGGGGAAATTGACAAAACAGACTACTAGAAGATGAAACCGGAGGGCTCAAACACACCCCGCTTCTATGGAATCCCCAAGGTACAGAAGCCAGAAGTTCCCCTTAGACCCATAGACTCCCTCCCGGGTACACCAACATGCAGACTGGCTAAAGAATTACAACGGAAACTAACACACCTATTAAACAGCTCAACCCACTTTATCCACTCGGCCCGAGGATTCCTCAATAACATCAAAGTCACCAGAATCGATGAGGACAGAATTATGATCTCCTTTGATGTGACAGCACTGTTAACTTACATCAACATCTCCCTAGCTAAGGAAACACTAACCTTGTTACTAGTACTTGTTACCTTGAACCAGTAATGCCGAACCCCACACACAACACCTTCAGCAAGGACAGCATCCTCAAACTACTAGATTTATGCCTCATGACCCATAGTGTCTTCAGCAGTCAGGTGTACAAACAAATCAATGGAACAACCATGTGATCACCCATATCAGGACTTATAGATGAAGCAGTAATGCAAAGACTGGAAAGGACAGCCAAAACTATGGGTCCGCTATGTGGATGACACGTTTGTGATTATCAAGCGCACGAAACTGCAGGAAACCCACCAACTCATCAACAACATGCTCGCCAGCATAAAATTCACAAGGAAAGAGGAGAACAACAACCAACTCCCATTCCCAGACGTAATGGTCAAACGAAAGGCCACCAGTGAGCTCCAGACCAGCGTATACAGAAAGACTACCCATATGGACCAAATACTTAACTAAAACAGCAACCATCCCAACACCCACAAATGGAGCTGCATTAGAACTCTATTCAAAAGAGCCATAACTCTCTGTAGCACCTGGAACTGTTCAAAGCTGAAGAAGAACACCATCACAGCGTCTTTAAAAACAATGGCTACCCGAAAAACGTAGTTCACCGGTACTTGCGTAACAGACAACAACAGGAAGACACTGCATGTCCGGATACACTAGTCATCCTGCCATACTTCAAGAATATATCAGAGATGACCGCCAGACTACACCGACCACTGGGAATCATGGTAGCACACAAACCCACAGCCACACTTCGACAACTACTGACAAGAACAAAGGATCCCATACCCACGACTAACAGGGCCACCATTATATATAAAATCCCACGTAAGGACTGCTACAAACACTACAATGGACAGTCCAGGAGAAAACTAGCTGATAGGGTTCATGAGCACCAAATGAGGCCAACCACCACATCAGACTGGATCACATTAATGACAAGCGGAACAGACCAACAACACTTCATTGGAGGTGCGGTGATGAAACATCTACAAACCGACCTACCAGCTCGGCGAACAAATCAACAACTTCACCTTATCTGCCTACATGACATCTAGACAACAAAGGGCAAGGAATTTTTGGTCTTCTAGCAACACCATATGTTGTGGGAAAATCATCAACACAGCCACGAAGCTGAGTCCACATGTCTATTGTAGTACTAACTGTAGTGACTGCCAGAAAGACATAGAAAAAAGCAGCAAAGATGTCATGTAATTTAGACGTCTCCCACCGGGATTATCACTATAAGATCTTGAATATCACTTGGAATGACAACATTACCAATGAAGAAATGTCACAGAGCGATGGTCAGTGATGCTGAGACTGAAACATACATTAACTGCCAGACATATTTCCCACAAAAGTGGCAGTTGATTGGACATGTGTAAAAAGAAGGAACTGGTTTTAAGAAAAACTGTTGGCAAACATTTAAGGATGAATTTCAAGAGCAATAAGCTACCTGAGCTGGAGCAAACAAGTTTGCAATAGATCAGAATTGGTGGTGAGGTTTTGCTGCCTGAAGGACTGGAGGAGATAAATTTAAATAGGTCTGGAATGTCTCCCACCCTATTTTCCTTTTTCTGAATTTCCTTCTGAATAATTAGCTTATCTTTCCTGTTCATTCCTGTGTCAGTCCAATGTAAGTGGTTCTTGACCTTTTTTCTAGAGTACATCATCTATGTGCTCAGCAACATAAATTCCTCTGGTTTGCTGAGAAGTGAAATTGGACAGCATGGGGCAACAAGAAGCAGAGGGGCAGGGAATGAAAAAAGGGGGCAAGAGAGCATGAGAAACTAGAGTACATTATGTAAGTATCTTCATTTGGATGGAAATTGCTAATTTTTTTGTATATTCCTCTAGCTTCTTCAGCTCAGTGCATAGATTTAAAGACTTTTGAAGGTGAAACAGCTTTACATCTTGCTGCAAAATATGGCCATTTAAAAATTGTTCAGATTCTGCTAAAGGCCGGGGCAAATCCGAATGCCATCACAAATGAAAACGTAACACCGCTTTTTTTAGGTAAGGCACTAAAAATGTGGATTTTGGTTCATAATCTTCACATAGACCATAGAACAGTACAGCACAGGACAGGGAGTCTAAAGTGTCTTTTGTTATTGACACTTACTGTTGAAGTTGTAGAACTTAGAATTTTCTGTAAGACAAGTTGCTGAAATTGTGAGCTGATGCTATCACAGCAAGAGAAACCAGGGCTTAATTTTTGTTGATAATACAAGTCTCACTGTGGGGTCAATAAAGCCCCACTTATGAATAGCCAGGTGATTAGGTGGTGGGATGGGGAGTGGAGCTTAGAGGGGAGGTCTTGGTGGTCAGTGTTTGGTAAATGATACCCTGATAGTGTCCATAGGTATACTCGGAGGTTGCTTTTTTTTCTAATCTGCCATTCTTCTTGGTCTCTTGAATTCTTAGTTCATCTTTATCCTACAGTAAAGCTCTCTCACTCTCTTCGGTACAGTGACGCTCATAGGTCACTGAACGCAATTCTCTGGAGATGAAGTCCGACTCTTTGTAAGCTTCTCTCTGGTCTGTTTTTCTGCTCTGTCAGATAATATTAGTAGCCAGGCTACTGATTAAATTTAATACACTTAATGGTATGCTTACTTGAACCAGATTAAGGCAAGGTAATCTGTGTCAAATAATTGAAACAGCAAAATAATCTGCAAATTCTGGCAAAAACTTATTTGCAGCTAAGGAATAATAAGCCCATGACATCCAAAACAGTAATCGTGGCTATGATTGGATTCTAGATACAAAATTTTCATGTTCTGCTCAGAATTATGTTCCGACTAGCTAGCCTTTAAGTTTCTGGTTAATTTTTCATATAATAAAACTAGGATTTGAGATGTGTCTGTATGTCTTTTATGTATTGATATTGTTACAACCTTAAATATTTTTATATTGAGTTATGTTGAAGCAAAAGTTTGATTTTTATTCCTATTTGCCCTATTGAAGCAACCGAGAAAGGTGACATTGCTGTTGCAAAGACACTTTTAAAGCATGGAGCAAGAATTAATGGGCCACATTCTGCATGTTTATGGAGTGTTCTGCATCAGGCTGCTTATCAGGTACTGTGATATTCATTCTAGATTTCATTGGGGGAAGAGGAGTGTTTTGAAGTAATGCCAGTATCAACATCAATTCTCGGATAATCTCTCAATTTTCTTTTACATTCTTGGAATGCCTGTGTCACAAGCAAAGCTGTAGTTTATGTCTCGTCTTCAGAAGATGGTGGGCTTTAGAGAAATGCAGGGGGTGAAGATACTCAATCAATGCTGCTGGGTATGGTATTCTAGGAACTTGACCCAATGATGAAGAAATTACGATGTAAATCAAAGCCTGGATGGTGTGTCCCTTGAAAGGTGGATATGGAGACGTTATTCCCATGCAACTTCTGTTGTTATCTGTGATCCTTTTGTGCAGGCTACCTTCATCATTTTAGGGTGTCAAACGGTGAATTATTAGTGTGATCTTTGCAAATTTTGCATTGCTTCCATTTTAACAGATATGTTCTGGGCAGCCAGAGATCAGGGAAGGGCCTTTCTGAAATTTGAAAGTCAGATTCTTTTGACATTGCCAGATTTGACTATATTTTAACACTTGCTTTGTGGCCAAATGCCGGTCTCATTGTTACCACTGGATGGTAAGTTAGTTTCATTGTGGACAAGGTAGAGCAGGGGTGACTAACAAGTGACTGCAAAAGACAAAGCTGAACCATTTGCAGTATTTTCAGCCATGAGGGTGAAATAGATTGTCCATCTCTGCTTCATCCTGAGGTCCTCCGACTTCAAGGGGACGCTCAGTTTTAACTGAGTGGGGGAAGACATTCCTTCACATGAGGGTAGTGAATGTCTGGAATTCTTTACCCCAGAGAGTCGTGGAGGCTAGACCACTGGAAATATTTAAAGAGGAGATTAATTAGATTTTTGAAATATTCAGGAGTTGAGAGCAGAGTTGACATGAAAGAGGAGTTGAGGTGTTGGATAGACCAACTGTGATCTTGTTGAATGGCAGGGCAGGCCTGAGAAGCCGAATGGCCTACACCTGCTTATTTTATGTTGTTAAATTAGTGACATTGAAAGAAAAAACTGATTGTTCAGGCCACAGCAAGAGCTGCCAGGTCCCAAAAAGGTGATGGTTTTTTGAAAATGTTCTCCAGAACTAGCTGTATCCTTAAATTTGCAGTTCGAGTGCAGTTTAAAGGATATTAGTCCAACAATATGTAAATTGGTCAGCTGTGGCTGATTGTCTAATGTTTTACACAGTTATCACCATTAGGCTTCTTGTGACACAGTGATAGTGTCCCTATGTCTGAGTCAGGAGGCCTGGGTTCATGTCCAACTGCTCCAGGGGTATGTAACAGCATCACTGAACAGGTTGATTGGACGATATGATCAGTTACCTTCATATTAACCTATATTCAATCAGCAGCAAAATGTTTGGTGTCGTATCAAATTGCACAACTCTGTTAATCTAGTCACTGGCGCAGAGCCTGAATTCTTTCAGGATCGCATGTCTCCCCACCTCTGTGATTTTTGTCTAAACATAGACAAAAGACAGAATTGCAGAGATGAGTTGAGACCATCTGACCTTGACAATTTGAGTGCTGGTGGTATTTGGCAAAGAAACAGCATAAAGCTGTAGTAAAAAGTAGTAAAGCTAAAGTCATTGGGTGTCATAGTCAAAACTTTCAAGTTACTGGACTTATGGCTGACATAAGAAGTCATATGTTGTTGTTGTAGGCCAGCCATTTCAATTCTGGGGTATTCGTGTAGAAGTTATTTGGGGTTGAGACTCCAATCCCATCATCTTCAGCTGATTCATTAATGACCTGTGCTCCACCATAATGTCGGAAGGGCAGCAGGAACGTGTATGAACCTTCATCTAATAAAGATTGGTGATAGGTATTTTCTTACCCAGTTGAAACATCAATGGCAGAATTTGTTTGAGGCATGAAGATGGAAGAAAAATGACCTGATATCAATTACTGAAATGTCTAGTGGAATGGGAAATGAAAGCAGGAACAAACTTTATCCTGATGATCTTAAACTTTATCCTGATGATCTTTCATTAGTCACTTTCAATAGTACATATCTTTGTTAGTTCATGGAAAGGATCTATTATTGAGCCACAAATAACACAACCAAATGTTTGTGCAATTTTTGGTTAACAGTATCTTTTCACCCTTGCTTCTCATTGCACCCAATTTGTACAAACTTTCAGATGTATGATCCATATTTTTCGCAGTGGAATATTTTATTTATTTCACATAATATTGTATATTTTATAGCTTTATTTGTGGCATGCAGAGTAATTGAACTATAAAGTTCAGAACCCTCTTCCCCTCCCCCATTTCTGATGAAGGGTTTAGGCCCGAAACGTCAAGTTTTCCTGCTCCTATGATGCTGCTTGACCTGCTGTGTTCATCCAGCCCCATGCTTGTTATCTCGGATTCTCCAGCATCTGCAGTACCTTTTATCTCTGATACAATTTTAACCCCACTGCGAAGCCTCTTCTAAGGATGCCTACCCTGAAGAAGCTACCCTCCTCCCTCCGGACAAACCTCAGGGAATCTCTCTCCCACTGCAACTCTCTCATCACCTCTTCGGCCTTGAAACTGCTCGACCACGTCCTGAAGCAAACCAGGTACTACAGCCACATCACCTTTCTTAGTACCTGCCTACGGAACCAGATCATCCCCAATGGACTACAATCCACATTCGAGCCTTCCCAATTTGGCCCCAACCGTGACAATATCTACATGGAGAACATTGAGACCCTCCAGAAGCGCTTCTCCCTGCGACTCCTGAAACACACACTTGCAGCAATGCGCAGGCACCTCCAGGCACTACAATCAAGACTCCCCCAGCTCAGAGCCTCCCTCTCCCAGACCTGCAAAGGACCGCTTCTCTTTTTTATTCTCCGGAGGATCCACAGCTTGAATTCACAATTCTACTCAGCTTTATTGGACACCAAAAATCGTAAGTACAGTAAACTTACTGATGCCCACCACCCAAAACGGGCTTCCCCCACTCCCCAAATCCCCAGCCGTACCCAGGACCTCCCCCACAATGTACCCGCCGCCATTGGCCACGAGGCCACTGACGGAGAACCCACTGATGACGTCACATCCGCCACCGCCGGGCACCCCACTTCCGGGACAGCGAACGCTGCCGCTGCTGAAACCACCGCCTCCATCACCGAAACCAACACCACAGACACTACCGTCATCGCGGCTGCCGCCGCCGCTCCGCCCACCGCCGAAGCCGACACAACACCTACCGCTGACGTACCTCCGCCCACTGCCGACGCAGACGTAACTCCGCCCACAGCCGACGCCGACAACGCTCCGCCCACTGCCTCCACAGCCAGCAGCTCCAGAGGAGACAGCAACACTAAGCCCTGCCGAGTCTTCACCATCCCCCCAGACCTCCCCTTTACTGAGGACGAACGGTCAGTCCTCAGTAAAGGGCTCACCTTTGTCCCCCTCCACCCACATATCAACGAATACCGCTCACGCTTGGATATTGAGCAGTTTTTCCGCCGCCTCCGCCTCCACGCTTACTTCTCCAACCGCGAATCTAACCCTCCCTCTACTGACCCCTTCTCCCGCCTCCAACACAAGCCCTCCTCCTGGACACCACCCCAAGGCCTCCTACCCTCCCTCGACCTCTTCATCTCCAACTGCCGTCGAGACATCAATCGTCTCAACCTCTCTACCCCTCTCAAACACTCCAACCTCTCCCCCGCAGAACGTGCAGCCCTCCACTCCCTCCGCTCCAATCCCAACCTCACCATAAAACCCGCGGACAAGGGAGGGGCAGTCGTAGTATGGCGCACTGACCTCTACATTGCTGAGGCCAGGCGCCAACTCTCTGACACCTCCTCCTACCACCCCCGAGATCATGACCCCACCCCCGAGCACCAAACCATCATCTCCCAAACCATCCACAACCTCATCACCTCAGATGACCTCCCACCCACTGCCTCCAACCTCATCGTTCCCCAACCCCGCACCGCCCGCTTCTATCTCCTCCCCAAAATCCACAAACCTGAATGCCCTGGTCGACCCATTGTCTCCGCCTGGTCCTGCCCCACCGAACTCATCTCCACCTGCCTAGACTCCATTTTCACCCCCTTGGTCCAGGAACTCCCTACCTACATCCGTGACACTACCCACGCCCTCCACCTCCTCCAGAACTTCCAATTCCCCGGTCCCCAACACCTCATTTTTACTATGGACGTCCAGTCCCTATACACCTGTATTCCCCATGCTGATGGCCTAAAGGCCCTCCGCTTCTTCCTGTCCCACAGAACGGCCCAATCCCCCTCCACCGACACCCTCATCCGCTTAGCCGAACTCGTCCGCACCCTCAGCAACTTTTCTTTCAATTCCTCCCACTTCCTACAGACAAAGGGGGTGGCCATGGGTACCCGCATGGGCCCAAGCTATGCCTGCCTCTTTGTAGGTTATGTGGAACAATCCCTCTTCCGTACCTACACTGGCCCTAAACCCCACCTCTTCCTCCGTTACATTGATGACTGCATCGGCGCCGCCTCGTGCTCCCACGAGGAGCTCGAACAGTTCATCCACTTCACCAACACCTTCCACCCCAACCTGAAGTTCACCTGGACCATCTCCAACACTTCTCTCTCCTTCCTGGACCTCTCTGTCTCCATCTCGGGCAACCACCTAGAAACAGATGTCCATTTCAAGCCCACTGACTCCCACAGCTACCTGGAATACACCTCCTCCCACCCACCTTCCTGCAAAAATGCCATCCCCTATTCCCAATTCCTTCGCCTCCGCTGCATCTGCTCCCAGGATGAGACATTCCACTCCCGCACATCTCAAATGTCCTCATTCTTCAAGGACCGCAACTTCCCCCACAGTGGTCGAGAACACCCTCAACCGTGTCTCCCGCATTTCCCGGAACACATCCCTCACGCCCCGTCCCCGCAACAATAACCAAAAAAGAATCCCCCTCGTCCTCACATACCACCCCACCAACCTCCGGATCCAACGCATCATCCTCCGACACTCCCGCCATCTGCAATCAGACCCCACCACCAAAGACATTTTTCCCTCCCCACCCTTATCTGCCTTCCGGAGGGACCACTCCCTCCGCGACTCCCTTGTCCGCTCCACACTCCCCTCCAGCCCCACCACACCTGGCACTTTTCCCTGTAACCGCAGGAAGTGCTACACCTGCCCCCACACCTCCTCCCTCACCCCAATCCCAGGCCCCAAGAAGACTTTCCACATCAGGCAGATGTTCACCTGCACATCTGCCAATGCGGTATACTGCATCCGCTGTACCCGTTGTGGCTTCCTGTACATCGGGGAAACCAAGCGGAGGCTTGGGGACCACTTTGCAGAACACTTGCGCTCAGTTCGCAACAAACAACTGCACCTCCCAGTCGCGAACCATTTCAACTCCCCCTCCCATTCCTCAGATGACATGTCCATCCTGGGCCTCCTGCAATGCCACAGTGATGCCACCCGAAGGCTGCAGGAACAGCAAATCATATTCAGCCTGGGAACCCTGCAGCCCAATGGCATCAATGTGGATTTCACAAGCTTCAAAATCTCCCCTCCCCCAACCGCATCCCAAAACCAGCCCAGCTCATCTCCACCTCCCTAACCTGTTTTTCCTCTCACCTCAAGCCACACCCCCATCTCCTATCTACTAACATCATCCCGCCCCCTTGACCTGTCCGTCCTCCCTGGACTGACCTATCTCCTCCCTACCCCCCCTACCTACACTCACCTTTACTGGCTCCATCCCCGCCTCTTCGACTTGTCTGCCTCCTCTCCACCTATCCTCTCCTCTATCCATCCTTTATCCGCCTCCCCCTCTCTCCCTATTTATTTCAGAACCCTCTTCCCCTCCCCCATTTCTGATGAAGGGTTTAGGCCCGAAACGTCAAGTTTTCCTGCTCCTATTATGCTGCTTGACCTGCTGTGTTCATCCAGCCCCATGCTTGTTATAAAGTTCATCTGTTTGATTTAGCATTCTGACGGTTACTCCTGAGAAATCACTTGAAACGCCATCCAAAGAATAAAGCCGTTCTAGATATGGCTGCCGGAATTAACCCAGGGGAAGATGATTCAGGAAGAATAGAGCATCTTTATGGAGCGATATTCAGCATTGATATCTCTCAGGAGGGCAAGATACTAGTTCATTTTTGAAAATCAAAGATGACATCTACAAATTCTGGAAACATTGCAAAGTCGGAACATGGATGTAGGAATAGGTCTTCAGCCTCTTGAGCATGCTCTGCCATTCCTGCGCTATACCCGTATTCTTTGATATCACGAGTAACTAGACATCTATAAATCTTTGTTTGGGACTTAATCGCCGAAGTTTTATAGTCCTTTGAAGTAGAGAATTTTAATGATTCATCACCCTCTGAATGAACTTTCTCTTGAGCTCAATTCTAAATGGCTTGTCTTTCATTCTGAGACTGTCCTCTTGTTGTAAACCACTTAGCCAGGGAAAACATTCTTTCTGCATTTATTCTGCTATCTTTTTAAGAATTTTTGTTTTAAGTTCATATGACGCCATCTCTCAGTCTTCTAAACTCCAGAGAATACAGGCCTAGCCTCTTCAATCTCTCCTCATCAGACAGTCCTACAATCTCAGGAATCAGCCCAGTGAACCTCCTCTGTCCTCCCTATGGTAAGTTTATCCTTCCTTAAGCAAGGTGACCAGAATAACACACTACTCCAGATGTGGTCTAACCAGTGTTCTGTAGAATTGAAGCAAGGCTTCCTTGCTACTGTACTCAAATCCTCTAGTAATGAAGGTTAACATGCCATTTGCCTTCTGAATTGCTTACTGCACCCACATGCTGGTTTTCACTGAATTATGAATAAGGACACTTGGGTTTTTTTGTACATCAACATTTTTCAATTTCTCACCATTGAAGAAATACTGTATTTTTGTTTTTTTGAATCAAAACGGATAATCTCTCTTTTTTTTTTGACATTATATTCTGTCTGCCATGCTCTTGCCCAAGCACTTAGCCTGTCTAAATCCACCTGAAACCTTTTTACCTCAACTCACATACACATCAAGTTTTGTATCATCTGCAAACTTGAAATGTTATGATTGGTCCTTACATCCAAATCATTGATATAGATTGTAAACAGTTGGGTCCCAAGCACTGATCTTTGTGGTACTGCAGTGTTTGCAACTTACCAACCTGAGGATGATCCATTTATTCTAAATTGGTACTTTCTGCCTGTTAACCGATTTTGATCCATGTTAGTGCATTATCCCCAATTCTATGCATTTTAATTTTGTTTACTAACCTCCTGTGTGGAACTTTATTAGAAGCCTTCCAAAAATCCAAATGCACTATATCCACTAGTGCCTCCTTATTGACTCTGTTTGTGACATTCTCCAAAAAGCTTGATCAGGTTTATGAAACATGTTTTCCCCTTCATAAACCCATGTTGACGCTGCCCAATCAGACAATTATTTTCTAAATGTCACGTAATTGTATCCTTTATAAGAGACCGCATTTTTTTCCCCACCACCACCATTGTCAGGCTAAAGTATCTATTGTGTCCTGTTTTCTTTTCCCTCCTTTTTAACATTTACATTTGCAGCCTTCCAATCTGCAGACGTCTTTGCAGAACTAAATTCTGAAGAAGGGTCTAGGCCCGAAACGTCAGCTTTCCTGCTCCTCTGATGCTGCTTGGCCTGCTGTGTTCATCCAGCTCTACACCTTGTTATCTCTAACTTTAACTTCCCTGGTTAGCCATGGCACACTGGCTTTTCCTGTTGGATTAGTTTGCCTTGTAGGAATGTACTCTATTGAAAACTAAACATTAATGCTTTAAATACTAACTATTGCCTATTACCAGCAAAAATAAAATTTTCAGACTTCTGGCGGACATTAGAGCTGCTCTCTCATTAGACAGAAAAAGGCAAGTGGTAGTTGTGTAACCTAAGGGTCGCCATGTCCCTGGCGAGGTGGGGATGTTGAGAAGGAGAATCCTTCATGGTAATGGCAGCCAGTGTGGGAATTGAACCCATGCTGTTGGCATGACACCACATTGCAGCTGTCCAGCTAACTGACCACTGCCTACCTGCCATCAAAACTTTTAATGTGTTTTACCAATCCGTACCAGTCAGCTTCCTTGTCAAACCTATGTAATTGCAGGTTTAAGACCTCTTCAGATCAAACTGAATCCATTTAAATGTAATGGAAAATTCTAACATGCTATGGTCACTTTTTCCTAAAGGTTCTTCTATCACAAGATTGAGAAGTAGTCCTTTCTCATTGCATAATACTAGATTTTAAATAGCCCGTGCCCTTATTGGCCCCTTGACATATTGCACCAGAAAACTACCTTGGACCAATGCCAAGAATTCTTTGTGCTCGTTAGATTTACCCAATCTGTATATTGGTCGAGGTCACCTATTATTACTACAATCACCTCTGATTTCCTGATTTATACTGTATCCTATGTTATTACTAAGACTGTTTAGTAGCCTATAAACTTCTCTCACCAATGTTTGCTTTCCCTTGGTTTTATTTTTAACTCTGGCCAAACAGATCCTATACTCTGCCCTTCCAGTTGGAGATCCTTTTTCATGAATGTACCTTTCTGACCCTTATTGGTACTGCCCCACCTCCTTTTCCTTTTTGCCTACTCTTCCCAAATGTTGAATGTCCTTAAATATTTAGTTCCCAGTTTTGGCTATCTTGTGGTCACCTCTCCATAATGATAATTAAATCGTTTTGTTTTAATTCACCATCAATTCAGCTATATTATTGTGAATGCTGCATGCATTCAGATACAGTGCTTTTAATTCTGCCTTTTTCATACTATTCTCTAATTTTACTATGGTTGATTCCTGCACTTGTTTCTGCTGCTTTCTATTTTCATTTACAGCTTTTCTTCTTCCAATAATGAACATGGTTTTAATTCTATCTGAATTTCCTCTTGGATTCCTCTCCACTTGATGAGCTAGTTTAAGCCCTCCCTAGAAGCACTAAGTCTCCCTGTGAGGATTCTAATCCTGGTCTTACTAACGTGCAATCTGACCTCCTTATACAGGGTGCACCTGACGCTGAACAGGTCCAACTACCCCAAAAATCTAAAGCCCCCCTTTCTGCACTGTTTTTCCAGCCATGTGTTAATTTGCTCAGTTCTCATATTTCTAAGCTCTAGCACATGTTCCTCGGGTTAGAAAACCAAAGCAATCAGTCTCACTTTCACTGGATTTGCTACACAGATAAATTAAAACATTCAATGATCTTGAAAACTGTCCAGTTTTTCCTAGCTAGACCTTAGGAACAATAAATCTTGGACACTAAGTTTATAACTTAAACAAAAATGAACAATTTACTAATAATGTAACTTTAGCAGAACACGGTTAAGCAACAAGGTAATCTAATTAATATCTATGATCTAAAGCTCAATCTTCTTTGATCATAACCTCCTCTCTCTCAGATAGACACACAGTTAATGGATAAACTGAAAAGGAAAATAAAAGTATTATAATTTGTTGGTTTAGTAAGCAGATTGCTATGAGATCATCACAAAATCCTTGGACAATGAGTTTTTCACAGGCAAATAGAACTATATATCTTTTCTGAACATTGAAGTCACTGGTTAACGTAAACAGTTTCAGCAAACTTCAAGAAATGTTTACATATTTGTTATAGACTGGGATTCTTAGAACATGTAACAATTTGATAACTGATGACAAACTAGAGACGGAGCAAAACCAAGCAGCGCCATCTCCAAAAATCATACCGCCTCCTGTCAAAACCCAGTCAGAACTGCTTGCTCCTTGATTCCACATTGACAACTTCCACATTAAACCAGCTGCCAGCCCTGCACTACCAGCCCTGAGCACAAAAACAGCTTGGTGCCAATTCATCTGCAGTGTCCTTAGATCAGTAATAAGTTTCATTATCTTTGCCAGCCAGTTCCTAACACAAAACATCTGTCTTTTTTCTTTTCTGTTTTAAAACAAGCAGTTGTTCAAAGTTCAATTTCAATTCGTACCTTCAACTCACAGTTCCAAACCAAGAACAAATAGAAAAATAAAAGAAAAATAGTGATGATCTCAAAACATGGCATTGGGAGGAATTCTGAGTTTACTGCCTTAGCGATCTCTTGTCTAACTTGTTAGATTCTTCTTTCAGAGCTTCATCCCTCTTTTTCTACCTTTCGGAGGCGTCACCGTGAGCCACAACCTCTGGCTCTTCATTCTCCCTCAAAAGCACATCCTCTAACTACTCTGACGACTTTGACTGTAGTACTAGGAAAGCAATTTTCTATCCTGGAGTCATGTTCGCTGCCACAGTCATATCCAGCTGTTTCACTAACTATTGAATCATCTACCATTATTGCTCTTACAGTCTTCTTTCACCCACCTGTGCAGCTGAACCATGTGTGGTGCCACAAGCTTGGCTCTTGTAACCATCTTGAGATGAACCATGGCAGTCATATGTATCCAAAATGGAAAAAAAAAGTTGTTGAGGGAGCTAGCCTCTGGGTACTCCTGGACTACCTGTCTAATGATCACCCATTACATTCTGTTAGAATACTGTGGTGTGACCACTTTTTGATAACACATTTAACAGCTTTGCTTATGCACCCCAGTGACTCCAGCCTCCAAGACCTTGAATTCCAGTTTTGTGCACTCCCAAAATGTGTTTGTCTAGACCACATGGAGCGTCCATGACTCTTGCGTGGCGCAAGATGGGCATTATATGCAGTTGAGCTGCCCTACTTAAGACTGGAGACTAGAATCTAGAAAGCAAAAGTAGTCACCAAAACAGCTCCAATGAGTCTAGTTTATTGAAAACAAATGTGCAAACTGGATACTCACTGATCGATCAGCTTAATTCTTTGCTGTGATCATGTGAACATGTCGGAGCAGAAGTAGACCATTTGGCCCTTTGAACCTTCTTTGCCATTTAGTACCATTGTGGCTGATCTGTTTGTATTTTGCATTCCACGTGCTCATTTATCCTCTAATCTTTGATTTCCTTGCCTAACAAGAATATGTCCACCTCTGTCATAAGATTATTTAATGACCTGCTTCTGTCACTTCTGAGGCAGAGAGTTCATAAGTTACTAATTTTATAGTAGTGCCCTCTCGTCTGGACTCCATCCACAAGTGGAAACATCAAGACTATTCAGGAATTTAGTCAAGCCATCTATCACTCTTCTAATCTCCAGTGCAAGTAAGCCCAGCTTGCTCAACCTATCCTCATGAGACAATTCACTCATTTAATGTAAGCCTCCTTTAAACTGCCTCCAATGCATTTACATCCTTCCTTATGCAAGCAGACCAAAACCATGCACAGTGTTTGAGATGTGGTTTCAACTATGCTCTGTAAAACTGAAGCATTACTTCTTTACTTTTCTGGAAAGATTCCTATTGCCCTTCTAGATTACATACTGTACCTGCATATTAACTTATTGTGATTCATGCACTGGAATGCCCAAATCACTCACTCCTTGGAATTCCAGTCATTCTCCATTAAAAAAAAACTTTGTTATTCTTCCTACCAAAGTGTACAGCTTCATATTTCCCACATCATGTTCCTTCTGCCAGATTTTCTGGCACTCACTCTACCTATCTTGTCTGTAATTCCTTGTGTCTTCTCCACAGTATACTTTACTACCTATTTTGCAGTCATGTGCAAATTTAGTTACCATATGTTCACTCTCCTCATCTAACTCATTAATGTAAATTGTAAAAAGTTGAGGCCCCAGCACAGGACTCTGGGGTGTCCACTCATCACATCTTGATCATCAGATAAAACCCCATTTATGCATACTATCTGGTTTCTGTCAGCTGGATAATCGTTGATCTACACTAATATGTTGCCACTTTATACCATGAGCCTTTATTTCCTGCAATAACCTTTGATTTGGGACCATATCAAATGCATTCTGGAGATCCAAGTACGAGATGTTTACTGCCACTCACACACACCCGCAGACAGACATGCATACGCATGTAGTTATTAATTTTGTTATTTAACCTTGTCTGTTAATGTTTAAGTTTCAAATGCTGCCAACAGTTATGTTAAGGTTGGTAAACATTTTATTTGTGACTATGTCTGAGTTTTTGCTTAATTTTTGAGAAAAGGTTAATTCATTTACTCTGCTGATATGACCCTGCTGGAAGATTTGATCATGTAAGTGCCAGCCCTGTCTGGTTGACATAAGAAAGATTTGTGAACCAAGTTTAAGTGTAATTAATGTTTCAGCAGAGCTGAATGATAGTCCTAAAATAGTTTCTTGACAAGAATTTAAGGTGAAGGGGTAACTGTTATTGATTGAAAAATTTAGCAATCCCTACTTAGTTACGTGAGCTTAAAGCTGCTTGGTAATTTAACTGAATGGTTGCAGTGAGCTGTTAAACTAGTTTCACATGCATTTGCACAAGTCCTAATTATAGTTAACCTTAGAAGAATCATGTCTACAGCCTTTAACTTATAATGTTTTTTAGGAACACTTAGAAATACTGAAGCTCTTGCTTGAAAAAGGTGCTGATAAAGAAGCCAGGGATGATTATGGAATTACACCGTTGTTTCTTGCTGCTCAGTATGGAAAACAGGAAAGTCTAAGAGTTCTTCTGCAACATGGTAATTGTTCAGTCTTAATACTGTCATCTAATTCAATATGCTGGCAATTTTGGAGAGGTTAATTTAAAATGTTAAAATATTGTAAATGTTTTATGTGTGTTTTTTTTTAATGATTGTTGCTTTCAGTCTTCCAAAACACATCGTTCCACTGCTAGTTAAACTGACTCCAGTCGTTTGAAATTCAGTAGCATAGTGAGTTTGTATGCTGTTTCATATTGCAGAACAAAATTTGCATGTGGGTAGTGTTTCTGAAGTGTAAATATTCTCTGCTAGTCTAAGAATCTTATATGAATCCGGTGACTGTTCCAATATACTTGTGGAGTACTATGACTATTTATTTGCTGACATAACAGTGACTGGTTTCCAATAATCATTCATTACTTGTTTGAGAAATTTCTACTTAAAAAGCTACCACATTGCCTAAATGCAAGCAAGTTTATTTTATAAAATTTGTTTGAATAAAGTAACTATAAATCCACTCAATTTGTAATCGGTGGATGAATATGCTATTTTAGTCAGAGAGAGAGTGTAAGAGCAATGGAAGAAGACACTCCAGTGTTTTTGTCTGAGATTTTACTTACAGTATGGTATTGAGTGGAGAAGAGAATGTGTTCTGCTTCAAAGTGCCAAATTTTATCTGGGATTGCTTGCTGCTAACACTTGGTGGCAAAATGGAAAAGCAATCAACTTTTAGTACTTCATCCTTCATTTGAAGAGGAAAATTAATAGTCATTGACTATTACAGTCCATCTATTCTTCTTGATTGTCACCATCGATAATGCAAAACCTGGTCACTATATCTACAAAATGTAATGGATAAATATTCTGCTCTCTGTCCCATACCTTCAGTATTTAATACATATTCACATTACAGTGTGATCTGTTCTACAAGCGATTTGTATTCTTTATCCACAACTCTGGCATACATTAACAGTAGCTTTAATTTTTGTGAGGAGGGATGAGCAAATTGTTTCTGCAATTTCCATATAACCCTCTTCTTATTAATATGTCTCCTAATTGCTGATGTCAATTACACTTCTTGGACCTCTTAATGAGAATTTCCAGGTTTCCTGAATAGAACACAAAAATGTCTGGATTCCATGAAATGCAAGCTTACTGCTTTACCAAATACAAATACTTCATCATTCCCCATGTCCAAACGCATTTTCACTTTTTTTAAAGAAGGATCAGCAACTATTGAAAGTTACTCTGGATGACGTTATCATTATGAAATGATGTATTCCTGCAATTTCACAGAGAACCATGCTTTAAAGTTGGTAACAAATTATCATCCCAAGTGGAAAACAGATGGAGTTTAAGTATCCTTTGATCTTATTTTTGTTTGCTTTGTCTAGGGTTTCCAAATAATGCTTTAGTCATACACTGTTGGGGTACACCACTATCTATTGCAGCACAATTGAATGTATCAGCAAGGAAGATACTCATGGGCTCTTGCTGTTCTTCCTTTATCATATTCAACCCCTCAGCCATCTGTTTCTTGTTACTTCAAATGCTTGACTCCTTATCCTTGAAGAATTTACGATCGTGATATTTCGATTCACATTGGAAACCTACATTAATTATTCTGTGTGAATTCGAGGATTTATATGTTGTCTGCTGTCAAATCAGTCCTGACTCTCCCTTGATTCAGAAATCTATCAAAGCTATGAACCCCTGAAAGTCTCTTTCAGCAATTCTATCCTCATACACCTGCAACTTGGTCCCTTTCAACTTTGACAGTCAGTAGTCATAGATCTTTTGTTTTCTGCACCACCGTAGAACTCCCACTGTTTTCTCTAAGTTACTTGGAAACAGTTGTCTTGCTAAAACATTTTTTAGCGTGGCTGCCAATTGTTCGTAAAGGGAATCATTACCGTGAAATTGAACACCTGTCAAAACTAAATATCAGTATGTTTATGATTGATGCACAATCTAATAGTTTAAGCACAGATTCCTGAGTTTCTATGCTAAATTAGATTTATTTCATATAACCACTCAAATTCCATGATATATTCTTCCATTGACTGATTTATCCATCTAATTAAATTGATCAAAAACAGAAGTTGCTGGAAAAGCAAATCTGAGGAAGGACCCAAAACATTAACTCTGATTTCTCTTCACAGATGCTGCCAGACCTGCTGAGCTTTTCCAGCAACTTCTGTTTTTGTTTCTGATTTACAGCATCCACAGTTCTTTTGGTTTTTATTAAATTGAACGATTACCTATGCCTTTTTAGGTTGCAACAATTCACCTTTTTTCTCAACTCTGTGCATAAATTATGTTTAAATCTCCAATTCCTCCTCCGTATCAAAGTCTGTTGCACCAGTTCTGAAAATATTTTATTTCTTATTTTGCTCTGTTTTGGTAAGGATAAAGCCAATATCTTTTCTTGCAGCTTTTTAGTTAGAGAAGTGATGCAAGTTCACATCCTCACCATATTCCTCTTCTGCTCCAAAGTATGGCTTCAATTCCAAAAACACTGATGGATTATCATAACTTGTGATCCTGCAGCATGACTCAGCATTTCACTTTAAAAAGCCACTGAAAGATTTGCTTCTTCCACAAACATGAATTACCTTCTGTAACTTTAACTTCTCGTATGGAGAGATTTATGTTAATCTTCTACCAACTCCGATTTCATACACTCTTAAAGGTAACGTTGCCATAGTCCTACTGGACCATAGCATGGCTCTCCCATTAGAGAGAGATGACTGGAGGTGGTTTAGCCTGGGTGTAACCATGCATCAGATGAGGGGAGAAGCTGAGAAGGACAGTCCTTCATGATAACCTCAGCTGATGTGGGAATTGAACCACTCTGTTGTCATTACTCTGCATTGCAAACCAATTGTCCAATCAACTGAGCTAACTGACTCAAAAACAGAAATTGCTGGAAAAACTCAGCAGGTTTGGCAGCATCTGTGGAGAGAAAGTAGAGTTAACGTTTCGGGTCCAGTGAACCTTCTTTTGAGCTAACTTTTGAGCTAACTGACTCCCATCATACATATCTAGGCAGCAAAAGACTTATATCAGTTTACAAAAGGTTATTATAAATCCATAGTTTAGCACAAACATTAGTTTAAACCTTTCCCCTCTGGACCTTTACACAGAGCCAACACACCACCAAAGGAAAATCTCTGCTCTTTTTTTAATTAACCATTGATACATATAAGAAACCTCTGTGACAGAGACTTGAACCCAGACTTTCTGGCCCAGAATTAGGGGCACTACCACTGTGTGACAAAAGCCCCAAGAACTCGACTCATTTTTTTCATTTTAACAACTTCTCAGCAACTGAACAAAACACCCAATTACCAAATTACAAACAAAGCCTACGTGGGGCAAGAACTTAACTCTTATTATGTTTTTATAATCAACCTATTTAGTGATGTTATTACATACCTTTGGAACAAATGGAACTGAACCTGGGCTTCCTGAAAACTTGGCTCCTATATATCAAATCCAGTGAGCATCACTAGTTATAAATCAACTTTGTTTGAGCCTTAACGGAACCTACATTTCTAACTCTAACTTGTATCTTATGGATGGTGTATAGGCGTTGGGTAGTCAGCAGATGTGTTACTCATTGCAAGATTCCTAGCTTCTGACTTACTGTTGTAGCCACAATATTTTTATAGCTAGTCCACTTTCAGGACAGTAGTAACCTCAATGATGTTGATGATAGATTATTCAGTGAAGGTAATGTTGATTCTCTCTTGTTGGAGATGGTCATTGCTGGACACTTTTGTGGCATGAATGTTACTTGCCACTTGTAGCCCAAGCCAGGATAGTATCCAGGTCTTGCTGCATTTGGACTTAGACTGCTTCAGTATCTGCGGAGTCGTGAATGGTGCTGACCATTGTACAATCATCAGCGGCCATCCACATATCTGACCTTATGATCAACATTTCCTTGTAATTTGTTTCTGGGTGCGCGGGCCTCTGAAGTCTGTACATGGCAGCAACTTCCAGATTTGGAAGCCAATGCCCTGTTCAGTGTGCTGATGCCTATCACCATGTTTGGAACATTAGAGCAGCTGTGCACCATAGAAGGAATGTTGCTTATGATGGAGGGTAGATTATTGAAACTAAGATGGTTGAGCATAACACATTATCCTGAGGAGGTCATGCAGTAATGCCCTAGAGCTGAGATGACTGACCTCCAACAACCACAATTATCTTCCTTATTGCCAGATATGATTCTGAACCTGGAGAGCTTTCTCGCATTCCCATTGACTCCAGGTTCACTTAGGGCTCCCTAATACCACACTCAGTCAAATGCAGGCCATCTTGCAATAGGGAATAGTTTCACAGAAATTGGGCACCAACTTGTACCTTGATGTAGTAAGTATTATTCATGTGTGACCCTTAGTGGTCAGCGTGGTGGAGGAGAGAAGGAGAAGGAGATTCACATCTTGACCAAGCCCTGACTTTACATTGTAAAAACAGAAATGTGTTTTCAGCATCTGCATAGCAATCAGGACTGCAGCTTATGTGGAACTAAAGAACCTTGAGAAGAAATTAGTTAGTGTGTAACTGTTCGTGAGAAACTGCAGCCCTGGATAAATTTAAAAAAAATAAAGAAAATGAGTTTTTCTTTTAAACGCAGTGTTGTTGGCTTTAGTTACTGAAATGTGTCCTAATGACTTACAGCTGTCACTTCAAGTTTCAATAACAATTGAGATTTTCTGAAAGCTGGAACTAATAGTCACATTATGTACAGTGTTTGGGGAAAAATGGTGAGGATTTTGATGTAATTTGATCTTTCTCTGTAAAAATAACATTTGCCAGTGTGTTCTACTTACTTTTAAGAAATATCAATGTATAATTTGCAAGGGCCGCTGAGCAATGAGAAGTGGAGCCTACACTTTTGTTCATCAAACTGGGCAGCACAGTGGTTAGCACCGCTGCCTCACAGCACTAGGGACTCTGGTTCGATTCCAGCCTCGGGTGACTGTATGGAGTTTGCACAATTTCTCCCTGTCTGCGTGATTTTCCTCCAGGTGCTCCAATTTTCTCCTACAGTCCAAAGAAATGCACAAAAACAGAAGTTGCTGGAAAAGCTCAGCAGGTGCAGCAACATCTGTGAAGAAAATATCAGAGTTAACATTTTGGGTCCGGTCACCCTCCCTCAGAACCGCAATGGGGGAAAAGACCCTGATGGAGTTATGTACAGGCCTCCTAACAGTAGTCAGGATGTGGGACAGTAGATAAATCAGGAGATAAAAAAGGCATGTAAGAAAGACGCTATCACAGTGTTCATGGGGGCCTTCAGTATGCTGGTAGATCGGGAAAATCAGGTTGGTAGCGGATCCCAAGTAAAATAATTCAGCAAATGACTTGCGCAATTGTTTTTTCGAACAGCTTGTGTTAGAGCCCAGTAGGTATAGGAGAATTCTGGATTTAGTGGTGTGTTATGGGGCAGACTTGACTAGGAAGGTGAAGAAACCCCTAGAGGGCAGTGACCATAATAAGGGAGAATTCACCCTGCAGTTTGGGAGGGAAAAGCTAAAGTCGGATGTAACGGTATTACAGTTGAATAAAAGTAACAACAAAGATGTGAGGGAGGATGTTGAATGGAAGAGTGGCCTAACAGGAAAGACAGTGGAGCAGCAATGGCTGGAGTTTCTGGCAAAAATTCAGGAGGCATCGTAGAAATCATCCCAAGGAAAAGAAGCATATTAAGGGGAGTTCGAGGTGATCGTGGCTGACAAGGGAAGTCAGGGACAAGATAGAAGCAAAAGAAAAAGCATATAATGTGGTGAAGATTATTGGGAAGCCTTTTAAAAAGCAGTAAGTGGAGGAGAAGATGAAATATGAGGGTGAGTTCGCTCGTAACATAAAAGAAGATTGCAAGAGTTTTTATAGATATATGAAAGGTAAGAGAGAGGCAAGAGTGAACATTGGACTGCTGGAAAATGAGGTTGGAAATGTAGTAATTGGGAACAAAGAAATGACACAAGAACTGAATAGGTACTTTGCATCAGTCTTCATAGTGTAAGACACCAGAACTTCAAGACAGAAGGGGCAGAGGTAAATGGAGTACCCATCATTGAGGAGAAGGTGCTGGGGAAGCTGAAAGATCTGAGGATGGATAAATCACCCAGACCCTCGAAGGACTTCACCCCAGATTTCTGAAGGAAATAATGAGGTGACTGTAGAGGCATTGATGGTGATCTTTCAGGAATGACCAGAGTCTGGAATGGTCCCAGAGGACTGGAAAATGACTAATGTAACACCCCTCTTTAAGAAGGAAGGGAGGGAGGAAGAAAGAATACTGGAAACTATAGGCTAGTTAGCCTCACCTTAGACATTGGTAAGATTTTGGAGTCCATTATTAAGGATGAGATGGCAGATTACTTGGAAGTGCATAGTGAAATAGGGCTGAGTCGGCATGGCTTTGTCAAGGTCAGGGCATGCCTGACAAATCTATTAGAATTCTTTGAGAAGATAACAAGCAAGCTAGACAAAGGAGAGCCAGTGGATGTGATGTATTTGGATTTCCAGAGGGCCTTTGATAAGTTGCAGCACTAGAAGCTACTAACTAAATAAGAGAGTGTGGTGTTAGGGACAAGGTTCCGGCAAGGATGGAGAATTGGCTGACTGACAGAAGGCAGAGAGTGGGGATAAAGGGGCCTCTTTAGGATGGCAGCCGGTGACTATTAGATTTCCACCGATGTCAGTGTTGGGACCACTATTCCAGTTATACATTAACTATCTGGATGAAGGAACTGAGGGCATTGTTGCTGAGTTTGCAGGTGGCACAAAGATAGATAGAGGGACAGATAGTATTGAGGTGGTGGAGAGGCTGCTGAAGGACTTGGACAGGCTAGGAGAGTGGGTTAAGAAGTGACAGATGGAATACAATGTTGGAAAGTGTGAGGTTATGCATTTGGTAGGACTGTTTTCTGCATGGGGAAAGGCTTTGGAAATCTGAAGCGCAAGGGATTTGCGAGTCCTAGTTCAGGATTCTCTTAAGGTTAACATGCAGTTTCAGCTGGCAGTTAGGAAGGCAAATGCAATGTTAGCATTTGTTTCAAGAAAGTTAGAATGCAAAAGCAGGCATGTATGGCTGAGGCTATAACAGGCTCTGGTCAGACCGCATTTGAAATATTGTGAGCACGTTTGGGCCCTGTATCTAAGGAAGGATGTACTGGTGTTGGAGGTCATCCCGAAAAGGTATACAAAAATGATCCCAGGATTAAAGGGCGTGTCACGTGAGGAGCGGTTGAGGACTTTGGGCCTGTACTCGATGGAGTTTCAAATGATGAAGTGGGGATTCTGATTGAAACTTGCAGGATACCAAGAGGTCTGGATAGAATGGACATTGAGATGATGTTTCCATTAGTCAGACAGACTAGGACTTGAGGGCGCAGTCTCAGAATGAAAGGACAACCTGTTAGAATTGAGATGAGGAAGAATTTCTTCAGCCAAGAGGGTGGTGAATCTGTGGAACTCATTGCCACAGAAGGCTATGGAGACCAAGTCATTGAGTATCTTTAAGGTAGAGATAGGTAGGTTCTTGATTAGTAACAGGATCAAAAGTTACTGGAAGAAGGCAGGAGAATGGAGTTGAGATACATATCAGGCATGATTGTGTGATGGAGCAGACTCAGTGGGCCAAATGGTGTAATTCTGCTCCAATAACTTGTCGTCTTATGGTAACCTTTTTATTTTGCTCCAGGCAGATAGTCCATTTCTATCCAATTTCTCTCTTCTCTCCCCACAAAATGTAGAAGCTCACCACATAGGGCTCCACCTCCAGCTTTACTCTTTTTGCCCATGAGCCCCAACTTTACACTGTACTGATGTCGATTGGGGTCCTGTACCCTACCCCGCTATGGAAATAATTGTGGTGGTCACTGGTCAGTCTCCCACCACAGCTTTCTTCTTTACCTCCATCTGCTGTCACTACGGAGCATCCACCCCTACCACTGCGTCTCTTCTCTCTACTGCTCCAGGTACAGACTCCTCCAAGAACAGACTGCTACCTAGCTCAATGACTGACTTTGATGGACTTTGATGGACAGCCCCAGGAAAGACTGATGAGACAACTGACTGTTGCCCCTGCAATTCCTTGACTGATGAAGCATGATTTCCCCCGACTGCTTGCGATGGCTCTTTAGGATTGAGTGTAGCCTACTGCCCAGAGTTTAATCAGATATCACCTGACAGTGACCATCCAATGAGGACAAATGACTGTGGCAAAGCCCCTGGACTGTATGAGGACTCTGCCTTTAACCGATGTTCCTGAGACTCCCTAAGTGTCAGCAGCCCTCCTTGACTTCATGAAGGACTACTTCCAATAAACAATGAGGCATGGTCCACTTGGATGAAAAATTGTGCAGTGTGTTTGTTGCCTAGGCAACTGGCAGCTGCTGTAGATGAGAGATTCATGTTTTATTGTACCGTACAGCAAGATGTCCACCTTCTGAACTGATCACTCATGACAAGCACAGTGAGCTGCATGGCTCGCTGTGTGCATGAAGCAGCAAGACAGCACCACAGTGCTGTGAGCAGTAAGGCTCGGGCTGAAGTGCCAATATGCGAAAAAATATCACAGGCCAAGGCAAAGATGCTACAACCATCCAGGGTAGGTGTAAAGTGAATGAGTACGTGAGAGCACGCGAGGAGCTGTGACATGTGGTCAGTTCTCCCAAACTGCGTGCAAAGTTTCCCTGTGGCAACATTCGAATGCTAGTGGCGGGAGCACCCCTCAATGCAGCTTTAAAGTGCAGAAGTGGATCAGAGCAAAATGCCATGAAGGTTCTGGTAGTTGTCGGATGCCTGTGCCCATGGACAACGTGTGCATATGGCCTGTGCCCTGACATGTTGCCAGGCGTCCAAGGTAGCAGTCTGGAGGAGCAAATGGCAACCTGAAGTCACCAAGTATCTGATCTGACTTTCATGTTGGTAATTGTTGATGTCTAGTTTGCCCACAGTGGGTGGCAGAATAGGAAGCTGCGTATTAATGAGGCAAGATTCGGTGTTCATGAGGCTATTAACAAGTAGTATTCCCCAGTGAGAATCTCATCGCAACAGCCAGAAATCCATGTGAAAATGCAATAAGTTATTTCAACATTAGGAATAGCCTCATCTGACTTCTCACACAATTCTTCCACGTTTACAACTCAAGCCTTAAGTTTCTTTCTGCTAGGGAACATATTTGTGTTTGTTTGGGGCCAGCCATCTTGGAGCTTTTCTACGTTTTGGCGTTTAATCAATGCTTCTTTCCTTGTATAGTTTGGAGCAGCAGGCTTTTTCACTTGAATGCGACCTAATTCTCTTGGTTTTATCTGATTAAATTGTTTGATAGAGTCATAGAGTCATACAGCATGGAAACAGACCCTTTGGTCCAACTTGTCCACACTGACCAGACGTCCCAATCTAGTCCCATTTTCTAGCATTTGGCCCATATCCCTCTAAACCGTTCCTATTCGTGTACCCATCCAGATGCCTTTTAAGTGTTGTAATTGTAGTCACCTCCACCATTTCCTCTGGTAGCTCATTCCAGACACACACCACCCTCTGTGTGAAAACTTTACTCCTCAGGTCCTTTTTAAATCTCTTCCCTCTCACTGTAAGCCTATGCCCTCTAGTTTTGGACACCACCGCCCTAGGAAAAAGACCTTGACTATTCAGCTTATCCATACCCCTTATGATTTTATAAACCTCTATGAGTTCACCCCTTAGTCTCTGACGCTCCAGGGGAAAAAAAATGCCCCAGTCTATTCAGCCTCTCCCTGTAGCTTAAACCTTCCAGTCCCAGCAACTTCCTTGTAAATCTTTTCTGCACCCTCTCAAGTGAAACAACATCCTTCCTATTGTAACATGTCAGAAAAAAAGAGGTGAGCTAACTTTTGCTGATGAATTTGGATCACAAGCTGTTGATTTAGTTTTTAAAAAAATCTTTATCTGCTGTTTTTCAACTGTGTTTGTAGAACATATTGTTAAGAGTTTCAAAACATTAGCATCAATAATTTTAGAAGCTGAACGATGGAAATCTGTACAGGTACCTTTTCAGCATAGCTCAGATTTCCATATCTCCTATCTATATCAATAAAGTAACCTACAGCTGATGTCTGGCAAATAGTTTGGATTCCGTCTTCCCCATTAACATTATCTGCTCTGGAAATAGATTGGCACAGAATTTGCATGTAATAAAAGCATTTATACAAGAGGCAGATGTTCCTGAAACATGAAATCCAGAGCTGTTCTCATTTTTAGTGCAAGCAAAAAAACTGAACTGTAAAAGAAGTAGATTTGCTGTCATACAACATATTCCATCCGTATAATTGATGCTGCTTTTGTAAAAATTATTTGCATACAAATTGAGCCTTGTTAGATTGAACACTTGGATAAATTCCTTCTGTCATACAGATGCATTCAGATTATTTTATGTCTAATTATGAAATAATGGTGAAAATGCTTAGATGCTTAGTAACTAAATAATTTGCTTGTACTTTATTAGAAGACTATTGTGTATGAAATATTACAACTCCATATATGAGACTTGAACTGAATTTGCAATGAACCAGATTGTTAAATTTATTTTGCAGGGAGTGATGTTAATTGCCAGGCCTTTGATAAGGCCACACCTTTGTTCATAGCAGCTCAGGAAGGCCACGTAGAATGTGTTGAACTGCTGTTGTCAAATGGTGCTGATGCAAACCTTTACTGTAGTGAAGATGATTGGCAGTTGCCCATTCACGCTGCTGCCCAGATGGGGAAGGTCAAGTAAGTACTCTGATACATATTTTGAGTAAGTTGTGATTAGAAAATTTATGTTTGAAATTGATACTCTGTGTGTACCAAAGCTGGCCAAAATGGAATTCATGATCATAAAGTAGAATTAACATTACAGCAAAATTACTTCTCCTATGTTTTTGAAATAATATTTTAAATAATGTATTATTTATAATTTGAATATTCAGAATTTTCTAGAGGAGCAACACCCTCCACCCTGCCTGGAAATATGTCTCCAGATTTTGTGCCTTCAGCATATGGTTTTTGTCCTCAGACTCCCACATATATTTTCCTTGCAGTAAAGTAGAAAAAAATGTTGCATATGCATATTGCTTATATTACAGAGACCTTTCTATCTATCTATCTGCTCTCACATGTCTGGATTGTTCTGAAATTGTTGACCTTTGAGGATGTAATTATTTTTCAATTCTAGATTGCTACCTGTGCTTTTCCACTTGATATTTTATTGAGATTCATTGCTACAGTGACTATACCTGCTAAAATACCTAAATGGTTCTCCTAAGTAGCCTCAACAAAAACAATGATCTTAAATCCGCTTGCAAGAGATCTCGCCCAATCTTTTATGGAGTGTGTTTTTTTTCAAAATTGATTGAAATAAATTTGTATACATTATGTTGGTTGCATTAGCATTCAAAGTCTTGCACTATTTATATTGCAAGGTAAGAACCAAAAACATTTGTTGCGTTTCTGACGTGTATGAATGAAAGTTCATTTCATGATGTATATGGATTTTTGGCAGAGTGTTGGAATTCTTGATACCAATCACAGATCGAATATGTGATACAGGGAGGAATAAAGTGAGCCCAGTCTATTCAGCAGTGTATGGAGGACAGCAAAAGTGCTTAAAAATGTTATTACAGGCAGGTTACAGTCCCAATGCCCAGGAGTGCCCATTGTATGACTGCCTATCGCCATTGTGTATGGCTTTTTCTCAGAGGTAAGCTTTCAGCTTTTAAAGCTTTAATTACAATTTCTGCGGAATTGTAAAAGACTCATTTGCTATGCAGCTATATCCACAGACATTGCAATATTGTGTTTAAAAGTACATTTATATTTCCCTTATTACAGGGTCATCTTTTATGGTCATACTGCTCAAAGGGCAATTATTTGCACCTGTGCACAGACTTTCAGGATTTGACGTCAGAACTCTATGTGATCAGAATGTCATCAAATGCACTGCTTTCTATACAACCAGTGTAAACAGAACAACTGAAAATCCATAATCACTAAGGACAGATATTGAGCAGCACAGAACTCAACGAACTATTTAGAATATTTAATTCAATGCCAGATCATGGACAGAATGCAAAATGCAGAGGGAGGAAAATAGCATTTGGAGGTATCATCCATTGAGAGTAATAATTTTTGTTAAATTTAATTTTTACAAAATCCCCCATCTTACACAGCAGCAATCTGTATTTATAAAGCACCTGTAGGTGAAAACGGAGGAGCTTCCCAAGAGTGTTCTGAAACAAAAGTTTACACAAGTCGTACAGGGATATATATTTGAACAGATTGTCAAATGCATGATCATATAGCAGCATCTTAAAGACAGGATGAGATGCATTAATGATGGGAGTTCCAGAGCTAAGGGCTTCGACAGTTGAAGCTACTGTAACACTAGAGCAATTGTACTTGGAAATGCTGAGGCTGGAGTTTGAGCAGTGCAAATATTGGGAATTTAGAGGGCTGGATGATATTAGAGTCAGGAAGGAGCAAGTCAGTGAATTGATTTGGCAACAAGAATGAGAATATTAAAATTGTGGTGTTTATTAAGAGGGAACCAATATGGGGCACAGTGAATACAGAAATGGTGATTGAATGGGACTTGATGCGAGTTAGGATAAGGGTAGTAGAGTTTTTCATGATCCCAAGATAATGAAAGGAAGAGCTTGCGAAACTAACCAGATATGCATTGATATAGTAAAATCTCAAGGTAACAAAAGCGTGGACAAGGAGTATTATGTTACCTTTGTTACATTCACATAGCAAAGTTAAAAATTGCATCATAAAAACTGTTTCAAGGAACCCTGTGGCATTGGTAGTGACTTTATCTCTGGGCCAGAAGACCCAAGTTCAACTCACTGCAGGTGTGTCGTAACATGTTTGAGTAAGTTCATTTAAAAACAAAATCTGTTTTAGTACTGTATCATGACTTAACAGGTCAAATTTAATTCCACATTAATTCAGATTGGTAGTTATTAATTAAACATACACAAAGCATTTTCATTACCTTGCTCTCTTCCTCAGGCACCTTTCAAAATGGCTGTAATAAAACTAAGTTGTCTGTCATAGTTAATTTAACTTTTCAGTGAACATTTCCCCTCTCCAAGCTTCATGGGTAAACTTTGGTCAAGTGTTTTTGATTAAAATCTGGATTTTGAGCGCACAGTTTTAATTTGACGTGGACACATTCAATTGAATTCACACCTTCATGTTTCTATGCATCCTAGAAATATGATTTCTATAGTGCGTTTAAAGTTCAAAGTGCCAATTTTGTTCTATCCTCAGCACTTGAGCTCTGTAAAAGAAACTTAAGGTTTGATCTTGTTTGAAATTTCAGGCGTAATGTAAATGTATACTTGTGTTGGACAAACAAAAACTTTAAAGCGACATCCAAAAATAGACCAGACAGAATCAACCATTTTTTAGTTTTGCATATAGAACAGTGAAGTTTACACGCATGGGAGAAAAGGGACATTCAAACTAAAGTAACACACCTGTGAATCTCTCACTCTCAAGCAGGTTGAAAAAAGTCCTGCATTTGCAAATCAGGAAACCTCACCTCTACACATACTCCAGTCATCCTTTCCCTTCTCACAGCATTTTATGCTTTGCTATGAATTTATTTAAATTCTTTGATTTCTTTTATTTTAACCTGCTTCTATAATATTATTAACTGGATGATGTCAACTAATCTGTGAGGGGCATCAGAATTTAATTCTCCATCCTGAATCCATAATCTGCTGCTTTTATATCTTCATTATCTTTCAGTCTTTTCTACATTATTGCTTCTTGCTGTGCATTTCTTATCTCCAAGCTTCAATATCCCTGTCTTATCCACGCAATGATCTTTTAGATAAAAGAATGCTTCCCTAACGGCATTGTGGGTCAACCTACAACAGGTGGAATGCAGAGGTTCGAGACGGCAGCTCACCACCTTCTCAAGGGCGACTCAGGAAGGGCAATAAATGGTGGTCAGCCAGCAATGCCCACATCCCACAAATGAATGAAAAAATGTTTTTAATGCACTATCTTTGAACTTTTCTTGTTCTACTCTAGGTCTTTTAATTAGTCTGATCAAGAATACTATTGTTCTCTTGTCTTTGCTTAAGTGCCTGTAGTAGTAAATTTCTCACTCCTGGTAGCCAGGGCAAATATCTTCTGAAGGGGTTTTAGTATCTTGATCCATTTGTAAGTATGTAATGAAATTTCACTTGGAACATTTGTGTTGTTCAGTTTATGTACATTCCTTCCAATCAAGGCTGCTGTGACAAACATAATCCCTTAGAAGCTCTGTTTAATTGAGGTAGCATTATTAATAACAATAATTCCCATGGAAAAATGGTCAAAAATATTGAAAAATACCTATTCCATTGCAGTAAGCAGAGGGAGAGGAAGTTGTATACTGCAGTGGTAACATTCCTGCCTTGGTGATTCAGAAATTCCCGGATTGAAATCCACTCCGGAGCTTGATAACTATGGAATGATCTTTCATAATGTGGTCGTGCAGATTCATTGCCAGTGTTCAGATTGGCATTCATTGGCACGGTGGCTCAGTGGTTAGCACTACTGCCTCACAGCACCAGGGACCCGGGTTCGATTCTAGCCTCGGGTGACTGTGTGGAGTTTGCACATTCTCCCTGTGTCTGCGTGGGTTTCCTCTGGGTGGTCTGGTTTCCTCCCATGGTCCAAAGATGTGCAGGGTAGGTGGATTGGCCATGCTAAATTGCCTGTTGTGTTCAGGGAGGTGTAGATTAGGTCAGTTATAGGGGGATGGATCTGGGTGGGATGCTCTGAGGTTTGGTGTGGACTTGTTGGGCCGAAGGGCCTGTTCCCACACTGTAGGGATTCTATGAATTCTATTCTATCTATGACTACAAATGGGACGCATAGCTGTTTACAGCCCAGAAGAGATGATTCAGCCCATTGTGTCCATGTTGGTCAATAAAGATCCGACTATGTTAATCTCTCTCTCTAGCTTTTAGCTAACATCCCTGGAAGGTATAGCAGTGCTAGTAAATATCTAAATGCTGGTCAAATGTTACAACATTTTCTGACTCAAACCCCCTTCCCTTCAGATAGTGAGTTTCAGACTGCCACCACCCTCTGAGTGAAAACGTTATCCTCAACTTGTCTCTTAACCTTCTCCTCTCACTTTAATTCTATGCTCCCTAGTCATTGACCCCTCTACTAATGGGGGGAAAAATGTTCCTTCCTATTCCACAGTATCTATACCCCTCAATATCTTATACACCTCAAATTTCATTGCTCAAGGGAAACAACTCCAACGTATCAAGTCTTTCCTCATAATTCAGCCCCTCCAGCCCAGGCAGCATCTTGGTAGATCTCCTCTACATCTTCTCCAATGCAATCACGTCCTTCCTGTAATCAGAGAGCAGAACTACACACAGTACTGCAGTTGTGGCCTAACCAGCATTTTGTACAGTTTCAACATAACTGCCTTGCTCTTGTATCTCTTCTAGCCTCATTTAATAAAAGGAAAGTATCCCGTATGTCTCTTCAACCATCTTATCTACCTGCCCTACTACATTCAGGGGTATGTGTACCAAGCTCCCTGCAATATTCAGTACTCTTCAGGGTCCTACCATTTATGATGTTATCTCTTGCCTTGTTAGCCCTCTCCAAGTGTATCAACTTGCACCTTTCCAGCTTGAGTTCCTTTTGCCAGTACTCTGCTCAGCTGACCAGACCATTGATGCCTTATTGCAGTTTATGGCTATCTCCTCACTGTTTAGCACTCTGTCAGTTTTCAGGTCATCTGCAAACTTCTTAATCATACCGTCTACATTCAGCTGCAAGCAAGTGCCACAGCTCTGACCCCTGAAGAACCCCACAGGAGACAGTCTTCCAGTCACAGAAACTTCCATCATTGACAATTTTGATACAACATATCACTTTGCCTTGGTATTCCATAGGCTCTTGTTGTCTTGACCAGTCTTATCAAAAGAATGTAGTTTTTTCTTTAAAGGTATTTTATTCAAAGGAAACAAGAAATCTAATTTTTAAAATTGTAATATCAGCATGTAACATTTATTATAAGGGAAATACATTTTTCAATTATCTTATTTTTCAATTATTAGTTAGCCAATCTGTTGTAATATATTCTCCATAAAAGTTAAAGGGCTGTGTTGT
This sequence comes from Ginglymostoma cirratum, assembly GCA_024137785.1. Classification (NCBI taxonomy): domain Eukaryota; kingdom Metazoa; phylum Chordata; class Chondrichthyes; order Orectolobiformes; family Ginglymostomatidae; genus Ginglymostoma; species Ginglymostoma cirratum. The sequence continues at coordinate 47,020,897 of JAHRHZ010000019.1, read as the reverse complement.
CAAGTTAATGTTTTTTATATATTGATAATGCTGTTGAACAATTTACACCATTAAAAATTAAAATTTGCTTTCTTTTGCATATGTTCGATACAGATGCCATTGGCTTTATTATAGCATCAGGCAAATAGACAGGCCAGTTGTGCCTTTTTTCAGCTGGATGTGCGCATGTAAAATGATTAACTGCACATAGATTTATTCATTATTAACCAATCCTGGGAAGTAGCTTGACTGATAAATTAGGAAGATTGTTGGATGTCCTGAAAAAAAACTGCTGTTCATATGATTCAAGAAACTAGACTAATTTTCCCATTTATGTTATTCCCTAGGTTTTTTGCAATTGTTTACATCCTTCTTCAAGCTGGAGCTGTTGTAACAGGTCTTCATTATTGTTATTGCCTGCAATATCAGTGCTTCCATTTGCTGCAGTTTCTTCTGACACAGGGTTACACATTACCATCGGGCAGTCATTTGGCTGATGTTGTAAAGTATGGATTATTATCAGAACATCAGTACAAGCAGTGGTTGCCTCTCCTATTACTAGCTGGATTGAATCCTGTTGATCTGCTTAGTGAAACATGGTAAGTAATGTATTCAGAGATGCGTCTGCTTGTTAATTTTAAAATAAATTGCAAATGGCTTCTTTAAAGTTAAAATAATAATACAGAAAATAGACACACAAGTTAAAACATCATTCAAGGCCACTTGTTTGTATGCTCAAGCTCTTAATTAAATACAACGTTATATTATTTATAAGCTTCATTTGGTAAAGGATAACACAACCAAGACTAACTGTAAACAACAGGCTAGTATTCCATAGGGATTGGTTAAAAGTTATGTGTACAGAAGCACCTAGTTGATTTGTAGCTGTCAGATTGAATTATGGTATTAATCATTTAGTATGCATGTTAACATTGCGCCAAGCAGAAGTGTAACGTTGCAGGTCAGTAACAAAGGAGCATATTTCTTAATGTTGCAGTTAGATTTTTTTAATATCTAAAATATTTTCTAATTAAAGCAGCATTCACAATCCAGTATCTGATCTTTACCCATTCCAATGAAACAAAAATGGCTTAATTTGAAAACTTACTTTTTCTGTCACAGTCTCTAAATGCAAGTCTCAGTAATGGTTCATCGGCTACATTTTTCATTTTGGGGTAATTTTTGGCACCAATTATATTGCATAAAAACAATGAAAAGAAAATAACTCAAGGAAAATATGCAATTATGAATCAAAACTCAAATCTGCAGTTTGGTATGTCTGAGAAGCTGTTAATGATTGACAGATGAATAGACTGCAAGTGCAATGTATGCAAAAAGAAAATCCAGGAGTATAAATTCCTCATTCTCACCAGAAACCCTCTTAACAGTGTCAGAGCAGGATTATAATCCAGACTGGGACTCGACCATGACTTTATGCAGTGTTATAAAGACTGTATCTTTTTATTTTTCAATATTTTTGTGGACTAAAATGGAGAAGGGCTACTTTTAAAGTCAATGCCTGTAGAAGAATTGCCACATTTTCTCAAAAGCAAATTACCTGACATTCATTGTAGGTGCTGTTTGTACAGCTGTTAGTGCATACAGGGTGGCAGGACTAGTTGCAGGTGAGCTGGAGCTAAAGGATATTTACAAATGGAGATTTGGCCAGGAACAAGAAGATGATTTTTCTGTGAATTAGAGACCAGCTATCAATGACAAGGGCCTCCTCATGCCAACAACTATGAAATTGGCTCCTAAAGATGAACAGCTTGGGAGTGTGAATGCTCAGGTCAGAAGCAATCAGATCTCAGAAAAGGAATGAGCTGTGTTTTTGCTCTGAGTTTAAAAAAAAATCTTAAGCCTGAATATAGAGATAGTAAGAACTGCTGATGCTGGAGTCAGAGATAACACAGTGTGGAGCTGGAGGAACACAGCAGGCCAGGCAGCATGAGAGCATTGACGTTTCGGTTTGTCAACTTTCCTGCTCCTCTGATGCTGCCTGGCCTGCTGTATTCCTCCAGCTCCACACTGTGTTATCTCTTAAGCCTGAATATTAACCAGTTTATTTCTCCTCATCAGTTGCTTTAAGCTTTGACTTAAATTAATATTAGAAGCTTTTATAAATGTGTCTCCTTCGTGCAAGTGAAAGCACCTGAGAAAGGAAAATGAAGGAGCAAAGATCTGATCAGCAAAAGGATCAGCTTAGCAACCACTGAACTGCCTTCCCTCCACCCATAACGTCCATTTTCTTTTTGTGTCTTGTCGTGTTTGTCTTTGTGTGTGTGAAGAGGTTGGTTTATAAGGAGTTAAAACACTAACTAGTATAGTTATATGTCGACGGTTCATATTTGTTTATCTGTAGCTAGAATCTATTTATTTTCTGTCTATTTATTGTAATAAATATTAATTCTTGTTAAGAAAGAAAATGTCCATGGTTTCTAGCAGGCTGGATATAAAAAACAGATACATTGGAACTTCTGCAAACTTTTTAAAAATATTTAATTTCTGTGACAACTCTGAGAATAGTGGGGCTTGATTTCAAGCATGCTACCTCAGTGAGGTGTAGAAGAATCCAAGGATAGATTAATTCAATGAAAGAAAGTTTTTATCCTAGTATATATGCATCTTGGTTACCGTTGGAATGTGGTTTTAGTATAGCCACACAGGAGAAGCTGGTTAAGATACCAAAAATTCTAGAAAGTGGCCTTCTTCGGAAGAGGAGTGATTTTAAAATGCTTGCCTATCATCATCTTGGGTGTTTCAGATCAGCCAAACACGCTTGTGATGTATACTGAAGTCCCTCAATTGACTTTGCAGGTATTTTGCTAACTTCCAGGTTTCTTCAGTCAGCAGTGATGTTGGGGTAGGAGTCACCTGTATAAGAAGGATGAATTGCACCTGAATTGGAAGGGGATTAATGTACTGGCAGAGAGATTTGCAAGAACTGCTTGGGAGGATTTAGTAGAGGTGGGGGAACCCAGGGAAGTAGTGAGGCAAGAGAGCAGTCTGAGACTGATATAGTTGAAGAAAGGAGTAAGTCAAAGCAGAGAATGAGGTAGGACTATAAACTAAACTGCATTCATTTCAATTTAAGAGGCCTAACAGGTGAAGCAGATGAACTCGGAGCATGTTTGGGAACATGTGTCTGGGCTATCATTAGCAATTACAGAGACATGGCTTAGGCGTGGACAAGACTGGCACCTTAATGTTCCAGGATATAGATGCAATAAGAAGGATAGAAAGGGGAGCAAGAGAGGAGGGGGAGTGGTGTTTTTGATTAATAACAACATGACGGCTGTACTCAGGGAAGACATCCCTGGGAATACGTCTAGGAAGGTTATTTGTGTGGAACTGAGAAATAAGAAAGGGGTGATCACCTTATTGGGATTGCACTATAGACACCCCAATAGGCAGCGGGACATTGAGAAACAAATTTATAATGAGGTCTTCGGTCTGTGACAACAATAGTGTGGTTATGCTAGGGGATTTGAATTTTTCAAACATAGACTGAGCCTGTTAAGGACTTGGATGGAGAGGAATTTGTTAACTGTGTACAACAAAAATTTCTGATTTAGGATGTGGATGTACCTACTGGAGAAGGCGTAAAACTTGACCTGCTCTTGAGAAATAAGGCAGGGGAGGTGACTGAGGTGTCAGTGGGGGAGCACTTTGGAGCCACTGACCATAAATCTATTAGTTTTTAAATTGTGATGGAAAAGGATTGAGCACATCTAAAAGTTAAACTGCTTAATTGGAGGAATGCCAATTTTGATGGTATTAGGCAAGAACTTTGAAAAGTTAATTGGGACTGATGTTTGCAGGTAAAGGGATGACTGGAAATGGGAAGTCTTCAAAAGTGAGATAATGAGAGTCCGGAGACATTATGTTCTTGTTAGGGTGAAGGGCAAGGCTGGTAGGTGTAGGGAATGCTGGATGGTTAAAGAAATTGAAGTTTTGGTCAAGAAAAAGAAGGAAGTTTATGTCAGGTATAGACAGCAGGGATCGAGTGAATCCCTAGAAAAATATAAAGACAGTAGGAGAATGCTTAATTAGGAGGGCAAAAAGGGGACATGAGAGAGCTTTGACAAATAGTATTAAGGAGAATCCAAAGGGATTCTGCAAATATATTAAGGACAAGGGCACCTATGTGGGGAACTGCAGGGGATAGGGGAGGTACTAATAAATGAGTATTTTGCATCAGTGTTTACTGTGGAGAAGGATATAGAAGATAGAGGACATGGGGAAATAAACAGCAACATCTTGAAAAATGTCCATATTGCAGAGGAGGAGGTGCTAAATCTCTTATAACGCATAAAGGTGCTTAAATCCCCAGGACCTGATCAAGTGTTCAGTAGAATTCTGTGGGAAGTGAGGGAAGAGATTGCTCAGCCCCTTCTTGAGATAATTGTACCATTGATAGTCACAGATGAGGTTCCAGAAGACTGGAGGTTAGATAAGGTGGTGCTGCTATTTAAGAAAGGTAGTAAAGAAAAACCAGGGAACTATACACTGGTGGGCTTGACCTCAGTGGTCGGCAAGTTGTTGGAGGGAATCCTGAGGAACATGATTTACATGTATATAGAAAGGAAAGGACTGATTAGGGATAGTCAACATGGTTTTGTGCATGGGAAATCGTGTCTCACTAACTTGACTGAGTTTTTCTTGAAGAAGTAACAAAGAGGATTGATGAGGGCAGAGTGGTGGACATGATCTATATGGACTTCAGTAAGGCATTCCTCATGGTAGACTGGTTAACAATGTTAGATCACATGGAATACAGTGAGAATTAGCCATTTGGATACAGAACTGTCTTGAAGGTAGAAAACAGTGTGTGGTGGTGGAGAGTTGCTTTTCAGACTGGAGGCCTGTGACCAGTGGTGTGCCACAAGGATCGGTGCTGGGTCTACTGCTTTTCATCATTTATCTAAATGATTTGGATGTAAACATAGGAGGTGTGGTTAGTAGGATTGCCGATGACACTAAAATTGGAGGTGTAGTGGACAGTGACGAGGTTACCTCAGAGTACAATGGGATCTTGATTAGATGGGTCAATGGGGTGAGGAGTGGCAGGTGGAGTTTAATTTAGGTAAATGTGAGATGCTGCGTTTTGAAAAGGCAAATCAGGGCAGGACTAATACACTAAATGGTAAGATCCTGGAGCGTGTGGCTGTACGAAGAGACCTTGAAGTTCAGGTTCATAGTTCCTTGAAAGTAGAGTCACAGGTAGATAGGATAGTGAAGAAGGCGTTTGGTATGCTTGCCTTTAACGGTCAGTGCATTAAGTATAGTAGATAGGAGTTCATGCTGCAGCTGTACAGTATATAGGTTCACCCTATCTTAATTTTCGTCCACGGCCCAGTGATTTGATTTATTTTGTGTACTTCTTTTTCAACAAACTAATCTGTTAAATGTTTATCTGTTGGTTCAATGCATTCATTAACTTATCAAAATGGATTGAAAATTGAACACATTCAAACAACAAAAAGGTATTTATTCCTGTCAATTTGGATAAATGTGAGGTATTGCATTTTAGTAATACAGACAGGGACAGGACTTGTACAATTAATGGTAGGACCCTGACAGTGTTGAACAGAGACCCCTAAGGTGAACTGAAAACAAAAAATGCTGGAAACTGCAGCAGGTCAGCGTCCATGGAGAGAAAGCAAGGTTACATTTCGAGTCTCAATGGCATCAGGGTTGATGAAGAGTCATCTAGACTTGAAACTGACCTGCTATGATCTCTAGCATGTTTTGTGTTCAGTTCAGATTCCAGCATTTGCAGTAATCTGCTCCTACAGAGACCTCTAGGGGTTCGGGTACATAATTTTTGAAATTGCGTCGCAGGTAGACAGGGTGGTTAAAAAGGCATTTATCACGCTTGCCTTCATTGCCCAGACCTTTGAGAATAGGAGTTCGGGCAACATGTTGAGGTTGTACAGGACGTTGGTGAGGCCTCTTCTGGAGGACTGCGTGCAGTTCTGGTCACCCTGTTATAGGAAGGATATTATTAAACAGGATGTTGCCAGGAATGGAGGGGTTTGAGATATAAGAACAAACTGGAAAGACTGCGACTGTTTTCACCGGAGTGTAGGAGGTTTACGGATCACCTTATTGAGGTTTATAACATTAAGAGGGGCATAGATAAGGTGAATAACAAGGGTCTTTTCCTAGGGTGTGGGAGTTCAAAACTAAGGGGCATATTTTTGAGGTGAAAGGAGAAAGGACATGAGGGGCAACTTTTTTTACACAGAGATGGTCCATGTTTGGAATGACCTGCCAGAGAAAGTGGTGGATGCAGATACAGTTACAATGTTTAAAAGATATTTGGATAAATTCCTGAATAGGAAAGATTTGGAGGGGTATGGGCCAAGCACAGGCAGGTGGGACTAGTTTAGTTTGAAAACATGTTTGGTACGGACTGGTTGGACCAAAGGATCCATTTCCATGCTGTATGACTCTTAAGACTTTGCTGTAAGCTCGCTATTCTGCTTAGTTGGTCTTCTGTTTGTTTTTTAAAGGGAAAAGTAATGTATATAGTTTTAAAATATTCCAAGAAGGCCAAATTGTATTGAAAGTATAAATATCCCCTAGAGGAACTATTATCCAAAATTCCAAACATGGTATCCATCTTGCCTGACCCTTTCTTGAAGATAGAATGAAGACTAATTCTCAGGTTGGAAGATGTGAGGAATTAATCTAAATGTTGCTAAATGTATTTTAGGACTGGTACAAGGGAGACTTTAACAAAATATCTGCTTCAGACTATACCTTGATGGTCCCACCAGCCACCTATTTGGTCTGAAAAAAAATCATGGAAGTAGTTTGAGAGAGCAGGCTGGAGAGGACACATTTATCTGAGAGACACAAAACGATGAGGAAAATTACGTCTATTTACAAACTAAATGTACTGTGACGGATAAAGAGGAAAATCCACACATGATTTTATTGCATCTTCCAGTTTCAATGTACCTTCAGTTTTGGGGTTTCATAGACTTTGGCAATTGTAGCAATTAATGACATAAATATAAACTAATCTTTGGTTTAGATTATATTTTGCAAACCTGCTTTAAATTCTAGAAATATTTATGACAGGTGAGTATGGAGTGAGCGCCGCAAAGTCTAGAGTTCTTGATTAAGCTGGCTTTGGGATTTCTAACTTGCCATGCTTGTCTGCAGTTAAAAGATGTTTGATTATATCTTCTAAATAAATGTTCAAAAGTAGGAAATGTTTTTACTTGCTTTTGTGACAGCAGCAGATAATAGACACTGATCTTATTCACTGAAGACTGATGTCTGCACCTGCCTATTGTCAGTTGTGAAGTCTGCTTTATTGTGTGCTATAATCCTGTTTAAACCTGAAGACTAGATATTCAGCTCAAAAAATGATTGATTGTGATAAATTTATTTAATAAAATTCAAATATTTCAGTTTTATTTTCTGCCCTTGATAAGATTCCATTGAGAAAAGTTGTATATTACAAATCTAACTTTTAGAGCTTTCAATTTGGAGGTAATTTTATTTGTGATGAAACAAAGCAACATATTAATAATTAGTAAATACCAGCCATGTATTTAGTTGATTATTTGTTAATGGTTCATGATTTTCACAATGTTATCGTAAGAGGTAATCATCGTTTTTTGCTGCTGTTGATTTGTTGTCTAGAGGTAAATCATCGATCTACAATTGTAAGGCAAATTCACTGTTGCATAAATTAGTGCAATGTAATGTAATTTATCACTAGGAATTTCATTTCCTTGTTTGTTCAAGCATCAGTATGACTGATTATTTTGCTTAACCCAAAAGTCTAGGAGCTTGCAGCTGATAAGACTATATGCTTTATAGCTGTCTATATTCGATATTTTAAAATGAATTCTTTATGCAAAAGAAATTTTAGCCACAGAGTTTATAGACTTTTAAAATATTACAGATATTGCACGATTCGTATATTATAGCAAAGTATAATTTAATTCCTGTGTAATTCAAAAGTTGATAAGTGTTCCTTGGATAGGATTAGATGACCTTCCTGAGGAGTGTGACATGTGTTGTTCTGTTGCCTTGATTTTATTTTCTGTTCCTCTTCGATATAACCTTAAAATTTTTCATGGAAAGTGACATTTGGTTCCTTTTGAATTGCAATAATTTACCCTGCTCACATTGCAAGTCTAATGGAAGGTTGGTTTCCACTGTCATCCTTAATTTTGCTAGGTAGTCACATTTTGAAAGAGATCTCTGGCCATTTACCAGGCTTTAATTCTGTGTAAAGTATAGCCAAAATTTGCTGTGCTTTTTACTAGAAACTAATGCCTACTGTCAGACAATCTACCTTTGGTCTAATTTGGCACTCATTGAGACCAATTTCAGAAATCTAAGAAATCTGAGGCCATCCTACAAAAATGCTTTCTCTGAAAAGAGAGAAAGGATTTCCTCTTGCAGAAAACAAAATGCTGTTCAAAACCCCTGTTCAACACTAGGTGGTTCAGTGACATGAGCTCTAGTTAGGGCCTAGGGAAGTATCTTCTTTGGCCGTTCAATGGATCAAGTTAGTGTTAGCTGGCCTGGTCCGTATTTCTATTAGAACACTTGATATTGATCGAATCAAACAAAATATCTTTGTCTAATTTGTATTTTTTTGGAACAGGTTAACGGGATGTTAGCCTACTGTTTGATAAAGAGATACATACCATTGTTAGGAATTAGCCATTACATCTGAATCGGTCCATTTAGTTAATTCAATAATATTTTCTTGTTCAGTCATTTTAAATACTGCGAATTATTGCTTGCATTTGAGATCAAGATTAATGTATTCCTGTTACTTGAAGAGAAAATCTTATTTTTTTGGAAGTTTGCAGCACAGATGTAGGTCATTAGCTTGCTGTCTGCACTAGCTCTTTTCTACAATCTTGGAAGTTTCTCATGCTCCAGATCCTGTTCTGCTTCCATTTCCATCACATTTTCTGAGCAGCATTTCAGATCCTGACAACTCTTGAATGATAATATTTCCCTTGAGCTCCTCCTCATGTATTGTTTTTTCCAATGAATTTGTAGTCATGACTTTGAATTATTAACCTCTTTGTTAGAGGATTTTTTTCCTATTTGCTATATCAAAATGTCTTAAATTGAAAAGCTGTTTTTCAGACAATTTTTAACCTTTCCTGTTACAAGTTGAATAGATCTAGTTCTTCAGTGAACCTCACATGAGCAGTTGGGAGCGAGCACATCCTAAGGGAGGCACAACCAGAGTGTGTGTTTCTGGGAATTTGGAGCACAGTGGGGAAGAGGTGCTTTTATTTTTCTTTTGTGGTTTATAGTTTGTGAAGTCTTTTTGGAACTTAATGGTTGCAAGGACTTTGTAAGACTGACTAAGTTCAACTTTAAGTCACAGCAGGTGAGGTTAGCCTGCTAGGACGTACAACCTGTTGTATGTGGGAAGTCATAGACCTTACTGATGTCCCAGATGACCTTGTGTGTAAGATATGATCTCAACTGCAGAAAGCTAAGTTTCATGTTTCGGAGCCTGAACTGCGTCTGGAAACACTGTGTCACACTGCGAGGCTGAGAGTTATATGGATAACACATTTAGAGAGGTGGTCACAACACAGCTCAAAGGATTGGAGGGAAGAAGGGAATGGGTGACTACTTCGACAGTCAAAAAGAATCAGGCAGGTTGTGCAGGAACTCCCTGGAATCCCGCTCACAAATTGCTTTTCCTTTTTGGAAGCTGATGAGGGTGTTAGTTCCTCAAGGGATTGCAGATAGAACCAAGCTCTGGCACCACAAGCAGCCCAACATTACAGAAAGGGAGGAAAAAGAAAGCAGGAGTGATAGTGATGGGGGAATTCAATGGTTAGGAGAAAAGACGAGCATTTCTGCAGCTGCTAATGTTACTCCAGCTTGGTGTAATGCCTTCCTAATGCAAGGGTCAGGAATGTTACTGAGCAGCTGCAGGGCACCCTGATGGGGGAGGGTGATAAGACAGATGCACTGGTATGCATTAGTACCAACAATATAGTTCGAATGAGGGATGAAGTCTTGCATCAAGAAATGAGCAGGACCTGCTCCTCTGATGCTGCCTGGCCTGCTGTGTTCCTCCAGCTCCACACTGTTTTCTCAGACTCCAGCATCGGCAATTCTTACTATCTCTGTATGAGCAGGACCTCAATGTTTGTAACCTCTGAAGTACTCCTGTTGGCATAAGCTAGTGAGTATGGAAATGGGAGAGTAGGGCAGATGAATGTGTGGCACAGGAGTTGGTGCAGGAAGGAGGATTTTGGACTTCTGGATCACAGGAACCATTTCTAGGGAAGGTGGGACCTATACAAGTGGGATGGTCTTCACCTGAACCAGAATAGGATTAATATCTTTGCAGGTGGTTTTGCTTGGGCTGCTGGGAGGAATTTAAACTAGTTTAGCGAGAGGAGGGGACAAAAGAGTGTTGGTACAAGAGAGACACAGCATACTTTTATAAAGGGGGTTCTATGATCATGAGTTTTTATTGAATGAGACAAAGTTCAATGACTTCTACTTCAATGTTAGCAGTATTATAGGTAAATCAGATGAGTTAAGGGTGTGGATTGATGTAGAATTGTGATCACATTGCCATCACAAATGTGACTGAAGAAGGGGCAGGACTGGCAACTCAACATTTTGGGGAATAGGATCTTCATGCAGGAGAGGGGAGGGTGTAAAAGAGGAGGTGGTGTCACATTATTAATTAAGGAGTCAGTTACTGCAGTAAGGAGAGATGATATCTTGGAAGAGGCCTAAAATGAGGTTTTGTAGGTAAAGCTTAGGAATAAAAAAAGAGCAATCACACTGCGGGGAGAATGTTATATAGACCCCAGTCAGCAGGCAATAGTGGAGAAGACATGTAGGCAATTCAGTAAGGTGTGTGTAAAAACAATAACAGGGTAATTAAACTGGAAGATTTTCAACTTCCCCAACATTAATTAGGATATTCATTTTGTGAAGTGTTTAGAGGGTGCAGATTTCTTGAAATGTATTTAGAAGGATTTTTTATGTAAACATGCGGAATATCCAACAAAGGACAGTGCCGTGCTGGACCTAATTCTGGGGAATGGAGCTGGACAGTTGTTTGAGGTGACTATGGGAGAGCACTTTAGTGATAGTGACGACAACACCATACATTTTAAGTTTGTTATCAAAAAGGAAACAGAGTTTGCTAAAAAGATTCTGGATTGGAGGTGGTTGAAATGGAATGGACCAGAGTACAGGCCTGACATGTTCGCTTTAGAGTGAAATGTAGGAGCAACAAGCCCAGAGAACCATAAATGTCCAGGAATATTCAGGATTGGATAAAAAGGAAAAGACAGGCTCTTAAAAGGTACAAAGTGAGCAAATCAGTAGAGGCCATAGAGGAGTATTGAAAGTGCAGGGAGGGATCTTAAGAAAGCGTGTTGGAGAGTAAAGTGGGGCTTGAAAAGATATGAATAAGATTAGAGAGAATTCCAAAATATTTTGTAAGTTAAACAAGAGGATGAGAATAACCAGAGAAGGAGTAAGACTTTAGGAACCAAGGGGGCAATTTATGGAGTCGGAGGACATTGATAGGGAATCAAACACGTACTTCACATCTGTCTTCATTTTAGCGAAGGACTATGTGGAATTCAGGCACAGGAACTGTAAGGTTCTTGAGCAGTTTGACATGGTGATGAGGAGGTGTTGCATCGCTAAATGAGTTGTATCCCAGGCTGCTACGGAAGGTGAGGGAGGAAATAAGAGTCCCTGACCCAAATTTTTAATTCCTCTCTGGCCAAAGGGGAGGTCATAGAGGCACAAGTATAGAAACAGACCTATGGCCCACCATGCCTATGCTGAGCAGCGAACACCAAATTACACTAATCCCATTTATTGGCACTTGGTTCACAGCCCCCAAAAGCATTTTAAGTACTCATCCAAATGCTTTATAAATGTTGCAAGAGTATCTTCCTCCACCCTCCTCTCAGGCAGCACGTTTCATGTATCCACCACTGGGGTGAAAAAAATCTTTGTTCTATCTCTAAACCACTTGCCCTCACCTTAAACTCATGTCGTCTGGCCTTAGACACATCTGCCACGGGGAACAGATTCTCGCAATCTATTCCGCCTAACCTCTCATAATTTTGTATACCTCAATTCGATGCCCCCTCAACCGCCTCTGCTCCAAGGAAAACAAACCCAGCCTATCCTAATCTCTCTTCATAACCAACCTTTCATCCCAGGCAACATCTTGTGAATCTCCCCTGCACCCTCTGCAGTGCAATTATGTCCTTTCGAAAGTGTGGCGACCAGAACTGTACACAGTATTTCATCTGAGGCCTAACTAATGTTTCATAAAGTTGTAACAAGACTTCCTGCACCTATATTCCGTACCCTGGCTAATGAAGATAAGCGTCCCATATGCCTTCTTCACCACCCTGTCCACTTGTGCTGACACCTTCAGGGATCTATGCATTTTTACACCAAAGTCCCTTTGTTCCTCAGGACTCCCATTCATTGTGTATGTCCTTCCCTTATTGGACCTCCCAAAATGCATCACCTTGCAGTTATGAGGATCAAACCCCAACTGCCATTACTCTGCCCAGTTTACCAGCTGATCAATATCAGACTGTAGCCTGAGACTGTCTCCTTCACTATCAATGGTGCTGCCAATATTCGTGTCATCTGCAAACTTACTAATTATACCTTATACGTTTAATTGAATTGAATTGAATTAGATTTACTTTCACGTACTCAAATGAGTACAGTGAAAAGTTTATAAATTGCCACTTACAGCGCCATCTAAGATACAAAGGTACCTAGGTACCAACCTTAGTTACAGAATAGAAAAATGAAGAAAAAAGTTACATTGCAGCTATACACATAGATCAGAAAAACAAGAAGCAAAGTTAAAAAAACAAACCTCATAGTCTCTGTCCAAAGTTTCTCTGCAGCAGACCAGTGCAGGGGGCCACAACATGGCTTTACATCCAAGTTATTAATGTAAATAACAAAGAGCAAGGGTCCCAGCAACAAATCCTATGGTAAAGCACTGGTCACAAGCTTCTAGTTACCAAAAACAACAGTCCACCATCTTTGCCTCCAAGTTGTAAACCAATTTTGGATCCAGTTTATTAACTTGCCTTGAATCCAATGGACTGTTAACTTCTGAACCAGCCTTCCATGTTTGAACTTTTCAAAGACCTTATTGAAGTCCATGTCATCCACATCAACTGCACTATCCTTATCAGTATACTTTGTCACCCTTTTCAAAACCTCAACTACATTAGTCAGACAGACTCCTTCTAACAAATCCAATCTGACTATACCTGATCAATCCCACTATCTCTTTCACTATCAATGGTGCTGCCAATATTCGTGTCATCTGCAAACTTACTAATTATACCTTACACGTTTAATTGAATTGAATTGAATTGAATTAGATTTACTTTTCTAGTATTGATCAATCCTGTCTTTCAGAATTTTTTCCAATAATTTCCCTACCATTAATGTCAAACTAACTGGTTTGTAATTACTTGGCCTATCTCTGCTGCTCTACTTGAACAAAGGAGCCATGTTAGCTATCCTCCAATCATCTGGCACTTCACCTGTGGCCAGCAAAGTATTAAATATCTTTGCCAGGGCCCCAGCAATCTCCTTTCTTGTCTCCCATAGCAGGCTGGGATGTATCCCATCAGGCCCTGGGCAGTTGTGCACCTCTATGCCTGTTAAAACATCTAATGCCTTTTCCTTATTAATCTCACCATTCCAACTGGAATCCCCAGCTACAATGTCTTCTTTGTGAATACAGGTGAGAATTATTAATTTAAGATCGTGTCCATGTCTATTGGCTCCATGCATTGGTTGCCCCTTTGGTCTCTGTTAGGTCTCGCTGTTTCCCTGGCAATCCTCTTATTCTTAATATACCTATAAAAAGCCTTGGGGATTTTCTTGATCCAATCTGCCAAAAATATTTGTGGCCTCTTTTTGCCTTCCTAATCTCCTTTTTAAAAGCCTCCTGCACTTTCTACACTTGCGAAGGGCCTCCCCTGTTTTAATGCACTGTACCTGACATATTTTTCCTTGTGTTTCCTTAGCAACATGTCTATCCCTTGACATCCAGTGCTCTTTGAGCCTGTTGCCCTTGCGTTTAACAATTAGAGGAACACACTAGACCTGAATTCTCACTATACTACTTTTAAAAGACACCCACTGACTTGCAAATAGCAGTCTATATTTGCCAGATCCTGTCAAATGATGTTGAAATCGTCCTTCCCCCAATTTAGACACTTAACTTCTGCACTATCCTTATTCGTTTCCGTAATGACTTTGAAACTTAGAGTCATGATTACTATTCACAAAATGCTCACCCACTGAAACTTCACCTGTTTGACCGGCTTCATTCTTCAGGATTAGGTTTCGCATTGCCCTATTTGTGGTATGACTATCTGCGTACTGGCACAAAAAGTTCTCCTGGATTCACTTTAAAAATTCCACCCTACCTGATCCTTGTGCACAAAGTATGCCCAAATATAGGAAGTGTGTTCATCTACAGTTCCTGATTAATCATATGGAGTGCTGGAGCTGCAGATAAACACACTGTAGTTGAGATGTTGTGCCTTCTTAACCACCGTCTACCTGTGACGCAAATTTCAAAGAACAGGAAAATTAAAAACAAACCGATCATCCATGATCTTATAGAATGGCAGAACAGGCTCAAGGGAGCTGAATTATCTACTTCTGGTTCAGAAAGAGTACTGGAGTTCAGTTTTTGGAGTACAGGACACAGACCACCCAGGAAAGGAGGGTGATCAACAGAACAAAAGTTGTCGATGAGGCAATCCATGACGGAACAACATTTGACAACATCTGGGGGCAGTTGCTGAGAAATCTGTGGCATCAAGCTTGATTGCATTTGCTATCTGATGGGGTGTTTGATGGTGGAATATCACCCATGATCAATTCTGGGTATTAGAAATAAGTGTACATGCATTGTAGATTGTTTTACTTTTAGTTACAAGTTAGAATACTACTGGTTATTCAAAACTGCAGAACCTTTTGGCCTTATTCTTCTGGTTCTCATCTTTCATCCACTGTAAAGATAAAAGTTCCTGTTTCCTAACCAGCTCTGATGAAGAATCATCAGACCGAAAACGTTAACTCTGCTTTCTTCCCACAGATGCTGGCAGACCTGTTGAGTTTTATGAGAAATTTCTTTCTAGTTTCAGTTCATTATATAATTTGGTGATCTCATCTGGGATCCTAACGTAAGGTTATTTGTCTCGTAACTTGGGAGCCCTTGTAGGATGAGTAATCCATGTACAAATAAGAGTGCTGAGAATTGCTGAGGTTAAAAGCTGATTAAGATTTTCAGGGTGAATTTTACTATATGCGTTGAAAACGAAAATGACTTTGTTAGTTGCTACAACTTTTGTAGGGAATGAAGATCTGTTCCTGAGTTGTTTACAAACACTGACCAAAGTCAGGTTAACAGCATTAGCAATAAAGTTAGAATTAAGCTATAGTTAAAAGCAAGAGCTAAGATAATAAATATGGAGTCTCCTTTTTGTTGTTTTCAGAAGTCACTGACCTTTGATCCCTGTCTATAATTTTTTGACACTAATTTTTGCCTAAACTAATCTGAGTGACTGATTTGAAAATCTATCAATATGTCATCTTCATTTGCTAGGTAGAATTGAATGTTGTCACCTAGCAATTCTTGGAATTGCCTGTTACTTAACTGCTATGACTTATGGATTGCTGGCTTGCTCAGTATAAAAGAAATGGGTATAATGAGAAGACTTTGCAACACCACTATTTGCTGTTTATAATTAGATCTTAAGCATTTGACAACTTTGCATTTTTGAGATGTATCATTTGTTTTTTGTTCTACAGGTTAAATACTGCCAGTGATAATATGCTTAACTTTACACTTGAATTTACAAACTGGAAGAGGCTTCCATCAATTGTGGAGCAGATTCTTCTCTGTCGCAGAGCAAACTCTACTTGGGTTCATCAGAAATATTTTGGTATGTAAGGTCTCAAAGTGCAAATTAAAGTGAAGTACATTTGAGTCACTGTGACACTTAATTTAATACAGATTCTTATTCTTACTGAGGTCACTTAATTTAGAGCAATCTTTTTGAAATAGCTTTTATTTGAGATTGTTTACTTAACTTCTTTTACCTCTGTCTCACTGCCTGTGCTGATTGTTTTTGTCTGATTTTCCTCTTGGTGTTGTGAAAGGCTATATATTTATTCCTCCTTCATATTGTTAAACGTATTTATTTGCTTCATATTTACCCTGAGATTTCTGTCTTTTGCGGCTCATAATCCTTCCAAATTTTTCTATCTGTATAAATCATTGTCGTGTTCCAGTAATTTTAGCTGTCCAGTTATCATCATTCTGAGATCCTTAAATGCTACCTGTTTCTTGGTTCACTTTTCTTTTACTACTGTGCTCTTTAGCTATAATTTAATGTGAATTATAACTGAAATCATTCGCGTTGGCGTTATATATTGGAAAATAAATCAGAAGTTTTAAACATCCTCCTCTTCTGAGAAATATCAATCTTGGCAAGAGGGAGGGAAGAGCAGGAGAACAGGTGATATGGTTGGAAGTGTTTGAATGATAAGTGACAGAGAATGGAATATTTCTTAGGCTGTCTACAGTTTTACATTGGATATTATTGGGCACTTATGATTTTTCTGCTCATTATGCATCAGACAGGTGTAATGAGCCTTTGATTGATCCACTGACATTTTATTGAGCAAGAAGGCAGTGACAGAAGTGTTGTTGATGGTAAAGCACAGCAGGTCTGGCAGCATCTGTGAAGAAAAATCAGAGTTAACGTTTTGGGTCTCGTGACTCTTCCTTAGAACAGGGTTCTTCCTGTTTGGGAAGGTGGGTCCATGAGCAAGGCTGAATTGCTAAATAATGGATGGATGGGGGAGCTTAATGGTTCTACTTCTGTTTGACATGGAGAGAGCATTAAATGAGGTGAGAGGGTAATAGATGAATGGATCAGGACTAAAACAGAGATGAGGGAGGAATGTGAGAGGGTAAGAAGGATTGCTTAATGTTGTGCAGTTGGAATGTGAGGGTTGTTGAAATAATTACTGGAGGAGGTGCTGTTGCAAGAACAAGTGTACTACTGCCTAGTGGACTGAAATAATGCTCAGTGCAAAAAAGATTAGATACATTTGGTATATTGCTGTAATGCTGTTTAGTGAGTAGGGAAGTCTGGTCCTGTTTGAGTGTGGGAGAAAATGATCATTATTTGCAGTATGTTCATGTGTGCGATGCTGTTGGTGTGCTCTGTGAAAGGGTGAGTTTAACTCTTTATTTCCTCTTAGACCATGTGAAATTCATGTGCAGGAGATGTACACATTGAGGAAATGGCGTCCAACTCAAATTTTATTGCAAGACTGAAGGTTAAATACATTTGTTACTGATAACAAGCTTCCAATCACAGGTTACACATTTACTTACCCCAGTCTCCACTCAGTTGTGTTAGGATAGTTCACATTCCAAGTTAGTACACATGACTATACTATTCAATCACATTGTTACATGTTCACATCTCAAATGGTTAATCTGTATTTTGTAATTACCAGTGGGATGACATTAGATTTCCTCACAAGATACATCATGATCACCGAAAGCCGTTGCTTATTAATTCTTTCCAGGCCATACCTTTTTTTTCCTTTATTCATTCACGGGATGAGGGTGTTGCTGGCTAGACAGCATTTATTGCCCATCCCTAATTGCCCACAGGGCAGTTCAGAGGCAGCCACATTGCTGGGGTTCTGGAGTCACATATAGACCAGACCAGGTAAGGATTGCAGTTTCCTTCCCTAAAGGATGTAAGTGAACCGGATGGGTTTTTCCGACAATCAACAATGGATTCATGGTCACCATTAGATTGTTAATTCCAGATTTTTTTTGAATTCAAATTCCACCATCTGCCGTGGTGGGATTCAAACCCAGGTCCTCAGAACATTATCTGCAGCACGACCAATTATATAATTACATTCTGATTGGCCTAAGCTAAACGTGACTTAAGAGAGATGAACGTTGACTGAAGTCACCTCCCACTATCTCCTGACTGGCTTCTTATGTTGTCAATTATTATTGGGTCCATCCTCTTCATTAAGTTTGCTATTGTGACTTTGCTAAGATAAATATTCTTTGCTCCTTTGTTATAGGGAAAAAGAGAGGCTTATGTAGTCTGCACTCAGTATCTTATGTCTCAATCCTAGTTCAACTGGTGAAATTTCCAACAAAACAGACATTTCCAACTCACTAGAGATAACAAGATGTAGAGCTGGATGAACACAGCAGGCCAAGCAGCATCAGAGGAGCAGGAAAGCTGATGTTTCGGGTCTGGACCCTTCTTCAGAAATGGGGGAGAGGAAGGGGACTCTGAAATAAATAGAGAGAGAGGGGGAGATGGATGGAAGATGGATAAAGGAGCAGATAGGTGGAGAGGAGACGGACAGGTCAAACAGGCAGGGAGGGAGCCAGTAAAGGTGAGTGTAGGTGGGGAGTTAGGATGGGGTTGGTCAGTCAAGGGAAGACGGACAGGTCAAGGGGTGGGGGTGAGGCTGGTAGGTAGGAGGTGTGGGTGGGGGTTGAAGTGGGCGCAGTGGATAGGTGGGAGAAAGGATGTACAGATTAGGGAGGTGGGGATGAGCTGGGTTAGTTTTGGGATGCGGTCGGGGGCGGGGAGATTTTGAAACTTGTGAAGTCCACATTGATACCATTGGGCTGCAGGGTTCCCAAGCGGAATAAGAGGTGCTGTTCCTGCAACCTTCGGATGGCATCGTTGTGGCACTGCAGGAGGCCCAGGATGGACATGTCACCTGAGGAGTGGGAGGGGGAGTTGAAGTGGTTCACGACTGGGAGGTGCAGTCGTTTGTCGCGAACCAAGCGTAGGTGTTCCACAACGCGGTCTCCAAGCCTCCGCTTGGTTTCCCTGATGTAGAGGAGGCCACATTGGGAACAGCAGATACAGTATGCCACATTTGCAGATGTGCAGGTGAACATCTGTTTAGTGTGGAAGGCTTTCTTGGGGCCTGGGATGGGGGTGAGGAGGGAGGTGTAGAGGCAGGTGTAGCACTTCCTGCAGTTGCAGGGAAAAGTGCCGGGGGTGGTGGGGCTGGTGGGGAGTGTGGAACAGACAAGGAAGCCACGGAGAGAGCGGTCCCTCCAGAAGGCAGATAAGGGTGGGGAGGGGAAAATGTCCATGGTAGTGGGGTCAGATTGCAGGTGGCGGATGATGATGCGTTGGATCCGGAGGTTGGTGAGGTGGTACAGAAGGATGAGGGGGATTCTGTTTTTGTTGTTATCGTGGGTAGGGGGTGTGAGGGATGAGTTGCGGGAAACGCGAGAGATGCAGTCAAGGACGTTTTCAAGCACTGTGGAGGGGAAGTTGGCGGTCCTTGAAAAATGAGGACATCTGGGATGTGGAATGCCTCATCTCAGGGGCAGAGGCGAAGGAAGTGGGAATAGGGGATGGCATTTTTGCAGAAAGGTGGGTGAGAGGTGTATTCTAGGTAGCTGTGGGAGTTGGTAAGCTTGAAATAGATATCGGTTTCCAGGTGGTTACCAGCGATGGAAACAGAGAGGTCCAGGAAGGAGAAAGAGGTATTGGAGATGGTCCAGGTGAACTTAAGGTTGGGGTGGAAGGTGTTAGTGAAGTGGATGAACCGTTTGAGCTCCTCGTGGGAGCACGAGGCGGCACCGATACAGTCATCGATATAACAGAGGAAGAGGTGGGGGATAGGGCAAGTGTAGCTTCGAAAGAGGGATTGTTCCACGTATCCTACAAAGAGGCAGGCATAGCTTGGGCCCATGCGGGTACCCATGGCCACCCCCTTTCTCTGTAGGAAGTGGGAGGAATTGAAGGAGAAGTTGTTAAGGGTGAGGATGAGTTCAGCTAAGCGGACAAGGGTGTCAGTGGAGTGGGACTGGTCGGGCCTGCGGGATAGGAAGAAGCGGAGGACCTTCCGGTCATTTGCATGGGGAATGCAAGTATATAGGGACTGGACGTCCACGGTGAAGATGAGGTGTTGGGGATCAGGGAATCGGAAGCTTTGGAGGAGTTGGAGGGCGTCGGTGGTGTCACGGATGTAGGTGGGGAGTTCCTGTACCGGGGGGAGAAAATGGAGTCGAGATAAGTTCGTTGGGGCAGGAGCAGGTGGAGACAATGGGTCGACCAGGGCAGTCAGGTTTGTGGATTTTGGGAAGGAGATAGAAATGGGTGGTGCGGGGTTGGGGAACGATGAGTTTAAACGCTGTGGGTGGGAGGTCACCTGAAGTGATGAGGTTGTGGATGGTCTGGGAGATGATGTTTTGGTGGTCATGGGTGGGGTCATGATCAAGAGGGCGGTAGGAGGAGGTGTCAGAGAGCTGGCCCCTGGCCTTGGTGATGTAGAGGTCAGTGTGCCATACGACAACTGCACCACCCTTGTCCGCGGGTTTAATAGTGAGGTTGGGATTGGAGTGGAGGGCTGCACATTCTGTGGGGGAGAGGGGTGGAGAGATTGAGGCGATTGATGTCTCGACGGCAGTTGGAGATGAAGAGGTTGAGGGAGGGTAGGAGGCCTTGGGGTGGTGTCCAGGAGGATGGGGTGTGTTGGAGGTGGGGGAAGCCTCATCCCTGCCTCCTTGACCTGTCCGTCTTCCCTTGACTGACCTACCCCCATCCTAACTCCCCACCTACACTCACCTTTACTGGCTCCATCCCCACCTCCCTGACCTGTCCGTCTTTTCTCCCACCTATCCGCTCCTCCCACCTCAAACCCCACCCCCACCTCCTACCTACCAGCCTCATCCCCGCCTGCTTGACCTGTCCGTCTTCCCTTGACTGACCAACCCCCATCCTAACTCCCCACCTACACTCACCTTTACTGGCTCCATCCCTGCCTCCTTGACCTGTCCGTCTCCTCTCCACCTATCTGCTCCTTCATCCATCTTCCATCCGCCTCCCCCTCTCTCTCTGTTTATTTCAGAATCCCCTTCCCTTCCCCCATTTCTGAAGAAGGGTCCAGACCCGAAACATCAGCTTTCCTGCTCCTCTGATGCTGCTTGGCCTGCTGTGTTTGTCCAGCTCTACACCTCGTTATCTCAGATTCTCCAGCATTGGCAGTTCGTACTATCTCCAACTCACTAACAGTTTGTTTTGCTATGGTTTGATTCTGCTGTGCAGTTTATATTCCTAAATACCTTAATAGATAAGACCAGAAAGTATGTTATGGTCTACAAATTGTTATAATGTCTGTCAGATTGTTTCTAATATAAAGTTTATATTTAGTCAATTACTATTTTGTAATTTCTTGATAAAGCTGACAATCTGAGGAGTACATGGTCTCTTACTTGACTTTGAAAGAGTCTCTTCAATTAAGATTGGAGGAGCAGATGCAAAACATTTTATTCTTATCCTGCTGACTCTACATGCTTTTCATACTATTGCCCTTTACTTGGTATGATAACCCACATTTTGTCATCATGTCTCTAATTATATTACCATTGATGAAAGGTGAAATGCAGTAATTTCCTGAGGCGTAAATGTTGTTTACCACTTGAGCTAGTCATTTTAAAAAGTACTTTCTTGTAATTTTAAACATTTTTACGACATGATCTTACTTTCTCACTCTTGCCTAATAATTGTTTCCCTTCCCAATAAAGTATTGTAAATGGGGCACTACAAAATTCAGTCGAGTCCCAGCAATACACAATGTCAAATCACCAACTATCAGCACAGCAAACATTGTTTTAACTGGCACCTTAATAAATTGGCCCCCTTGCTAAAACCGACAAACCACCCCCACCCACATGGAGAAAGTTTACTGTTTAATTGCAATCTGTGTGATGTCTGAGTAGCCAATCTTCTGACTGCTTTTCAAGACATCACTACTTATTTCCCCTGCTTCCCTAGCTTCTATGTCCTTTTCCACAGTAAATACTAATGCATAATATTCGTTTAGAATCTCATCCATCTCCCGTGGTTCCACACACGGACGGCACATTGATCTTGAAGGGACGCTATTTTCTTCCCGGTTGCTCTTTCGCCCTTAATTTATTTATAGAATCTCTTTTGATTCTCCTTAACTCTATTTGTCAAAGCTATCTCATGTCCCCTTTTTGCCCTCCGGATTTCCCTCTTAAATATAGTCCTATTGCCCTTTTGCTCTTCTAGGGATTCACTCGTATCCAGTTGTTTATACCTCACAAATGCTTCATTTTTCTTGACCAGAGCCTCAACTTCTGTAGTCATCCGGCATTCCTTACACTTACTAGCCTTGCACTTCACACTAACAGGAACATACTGCCTCCGAACTCATGTTATCTCATTCTTAAGGCCAGCAGTTTCCTTCCCTAAAAGACATTAGGGAAACAGACAGGTTTTTCCAACAATCAACAGCAATTTCATGGTCATCAGTAGACTTTTAATTCCAGATTTTTATTGAATATAAATGATTGAATTCTGCCATGGCGTGATTTGAACTCCCAGAACATTTACGTGGGTCTCTGGATTAATAGAAGTAATACCATTAGGACATCATATTGTTCACCCCCAGCCCTCACCCCAAATCCCCTGGAGACTTAGTGCTCAGGTTTTGATGGATTAAACAATTAAGCAGTTTGGAGAATAATAACTACTGATGCATTAAGACAAAATTAATTGTGAATTAAATTTTATGGTGAGATGCAATCATGTATTACTTGTATGTGGTATTGTAATAATTTTAAGTGATGAACATATTGATTCTCGGTATACATGTCACTTAAATCTTCGGCATGTGCTGAAAAAAAAACGACTATTATATACTTAAATATCATCGTAACTGAAATGAAATGATAGCAAAAAAAAGGCCGTTTTGCCTGAAGGATTATTGCTTACGTTTAAACTCCACCTGAGCGTTCTTCCGCTCTTCTACTTGCCCCATCAACATATTCTTCGATTCCTTACTTACCACAACAGAAGGTCTATGTAAAAACTGAAAGAACTGCAGATGCTGTAAGTCAGGAACAAAAACAAAGTTGCTGGAAAAGCTCAGCAGGTCTGGCAGCATCTGTGAAGGCAAAAACAGAGTTAATGTTTCGCGTCCGGGACCTCTTCCTTCTGAGGAAGAGGTCACCGGACCCAAAACGGTAACTCTGTTTTTGCCTTCACAGATGCTGCCAGACCTGCTGAGACGATCAATGTATCTTGAAATTGAAGCTTCTCCATGATTGCATGTATACTATTAGTTCGCTCATTACCTTTGGTAGGAAGTCCCACTGTCTGGATGAAGAATTGTGTCCTGAATACCCTATTGGATGTATTGTTAACTGTTTAGTGCTGATGTTTCCACTTGTGGAAGTATTTTGAACTAGGCATCATAGTTACAGAATAAGGGGAGGCTCATTTTAAACTGAAATGCAGAGAATTTTCTGAATTTTCTATCCCAGAAAGTTGTGGAGGCAAGGTCACTGAAATATTCAAAGAGGAGATAGGTTTTTGAAATATCAGGGTCTTAGTGGCTCTGAGAAGCTGACATGAAAGAGGAGTTGAGGCCTGGGCAGATCATCCATGATCTTATTGAATGGCAGGGGAAGATTGAGGGGCCAAATGATCAACTCGTACTCCTATTTCATAGATTTTTATGAAATTCTCTATATGATCTATCTACTTGAAAATGGTAGTGTAGTAGCAGTGTCACTAGACTAGACTAATACTCCAGAAGTTGAGTCTCATATTGAGAAGACATGGGTTTACGTCCCACTATGGGATTTGATGGGCTTTCAATTTAAATTGATTGGATAAAATATGGAATTACAAAGCTAGTATCAGTAAGGATGATTATTGTAGAAACTTATCTAATTCACTAATGACCTTTTAGGATTTGAAATCTACCATCCTTACCTGGTCTGGTCTACATACAACTCCAGATCCACGGCAATGTGGTTGACTCTTAACTACACATTGACCTAGCCTTTCAGTTCAAGGGCAGTTAGGGAAGGGCAATAAATGCTGTACGTGCCAGTGATGCCCTTGTCTGATGAGAGATAAAATCAGTGGCAATCTCAATTTTATCACCTGACTTTGTTAGATTTACACTGCAAGTACTTTTTTGATTGTAGTGGATGCTTGGTTCAGAAACGGTACCAGTCTTTATGACACAGAGAGAGCAAGCCAGACCAAATCAGACTCTGGATTGATGACACATTGAAATCAAAACATTCAATGATACTTAAAGTTGCTCAATTATTCCTAACTGGACTTTACAACTAACCAATCTTGAGCACAAGAGTCGTAGAGATATTCAGCAAGGAAACAGACCCTTCGGTCCAACCCGTCCATGCTGACCAGATATCCTAAAGAAATCTAGTCCCATTTGCTAACATTTCGTCCATATCCCCCTTAAACCCTTCCTATTCATACACCTGAGCGTAATGACATCTTGGTGCCGGTTTGTCTGTAGTACTCCTAAAGCAGTACTTAACCCGCTGTATCTTTCCAGGCCAGTTCCCAACAGCAAGCATCATTCTTTTGGTTTTTCCTTTTTTATTTGAAAAGCAAGCTACTGTTCAAAGTTCAATGCTGAACTGCGACTCTTAGTTTCAAACCAAAAATGAGAAAAATAAATGAAAAATAGTGATGGCCCAACACTTTTGACCTTATCCCTCTTTTAAGACTCTATTTGCCAGAGATAGTAGGCACTGCAGATGCTGGAGAATCTGAGATAACAAGGTGTGGAGCTGGATGAACACAGCAGGCCAAGCAGCAAAGAAGCAGGAAAGCTGACGTTTCGGGCCTAGACCCTTCATCAGAAATGGGGGAAGGGAAGGGGGTTCTGAAATAAATAGGGAGAGAGGGGGAGGTGGATAGAAGATGGATAGAGGAGGAGATAGGTGAAGAGGAGACAGACAGGTCAACGAGGCGGGGATGGAGCCAGTAAAGCTGAGTGTAGGTGGGGAGTTAGGGAGGAGATAGATCAGTCCAGAGAGGACGGACAGGTCAAGGGGGCGGGATGAGGTTAGTAGGTAGGAGATGGGGGTGGGACTTGAGGTGGGAGGAGGGGATGGGTGGGAGGAAGGACAGGTTAGGGAGGCGGGGACAAGCTGGGCTTGTTTTGGGATGCGGTAGGGGGAGGGGAGATTTTGAAAGTTGTGAAGTCCACATTGATACCATTGGGCTGCAGGGTTCCCAAGCAGAATATGAGGTGCTGTTCCTGCAACCTTCGGGTGGCATCGTTGTGGCACTGCAGGAGGCCGAGGATGGACATGTCGCCTGAGGAATGGGAGGGGGAGTTGAAATGGTTTGCGACTGGGAGGTGCAGTTGTTTAGTGCGAACTGAGCATAGGTGTTCTGCACAGTGGTCTCCAAGCCTCTGCTTGGGGGTTTCCCCAATGTGGAGGAGGCCACAATGGGAACAGCGGATACAGTATACCACATTAACAGATGTGTAGGTGAACATCTGCTTGATATGGAAAGTCTTCTTGGGGCCTGGAATGGGGGTGAGGGGGGAGGTGTAGGGCCAGGTGTAGCACTTCCTGCAGTTGCAGGGAGAAGTGCCAGGTGTGGTGGGGTTGGAGGGGAGTGTGGAGCAGACAAGTGAGTCCCGAAGAGAGTGGTCCCTCCAGAAAGCAGATAAGGGTGGGGAGGGAAAAATGTCTTTGATGGTGGGGTCAGATTGCAGATGGCGGAAGTGTCGGAGGATGATGCGTTGGATCCGGAGGTTGGTTGGGTGGTACGTGAGGACGAGGGGGATTCTGTTTTGGTTGTTATTGCGGGGAGGGGGTGTGAGGGATGAGTTGCGGGAATTGCGGGAGACACGGTTGAGGGCGTTCTAGGTAGCTGTGGGAGTCGGTGGGCTTGAAATGGATATTGGTTTCCAGGTGGTTGCCAGAGATGAAAGCAGAGAGGTCCAGGAAAGAGAGAGAGGTATCAGAGATGGTCCAGGTGAACTTAAGGTGGGGGTGGAAGGTGTTGATGAAGTGGATGAACTGTTCGAGCTCCTCGTGGGAGCAGTTGCCAGCAGTTTTTTGGTGCTTATTTTATCTGCATCTGTCTCTGAAGGCATTACCTTCGACATGACCTGAACTTCTTTGGTTCCAGGGCAGCTGCTTATAACTGACCAGTACTTATTCTTCATGTGAAAACCCTACAATGGATATTGATAGCACTGGTATCACAACATTAAACATTTCCTGGAGCATTGTTTGGAGAGTGTTCAGGATAGGATAAGTTTTTTTGTTTCTATTCCACTTTTGCTGTCTTGAGATGCTGAGGCCTTTTGCAGAAGTCTGGCTTTTCTTTAGTTGGAATTAACTTTGGATTTTCTGGTCTGTTCAGCATTGAAGCACAACTCAGCAAGTGATCTTGTGGAATTCCTAATGTTTTTTCTGGAAAACTTCTATAACATGCACCCAGGTCCTGCGATAACCATTACTTTGTATTTGGCTAATTAAGAGTGACTAATATCTGTTTTTGTCACAAAAGTGAAGTAACCACTTTCTCAGCATTTACTTTTCAGCATTTTTTATGCATTAAAAATGAAATTGGTAATAACCATAGCCCTTGCAAAGTTGTTAAAAGAGGGATTAGCGAAAGAATTGACATGCCATAAACTAATTTAGCTTCAAACGTTAACATGCGTGAATATCTGAAAACTGCTGTTTGAATGCAAATAGCTTGAAAAAAGTACATGTATTAAGTTTCAACTCAATCCCTCTGGAGCTGAGACATAGCAGAAAGCTGGACCCAAAGAATATAATCTTGGTCTGTTTTTGACATATTTTTCATCATGTCTGTATTTTCTGTTCCAATTTAGATGACATTCCTTCGTTGACGCACCTCTGTCGTTTAAAAATTCGATCAACTCTAAAAAGTGAATTTCTTCGTTCTGATAAATTTATTCGTCAATTACCACTCCCTGTCTGTCTGCATGATTTTCTTCTTTATAAAGAAATATTGAAATTATATGGCGTTCCAGAAATTTCAGAGAATCAAGAAGAAATCCAAAGAGAACATGGTTACATTTAATATTCATACGACTGATCATAGAAAACATCTGATGTGTGAGAGGTAAACTGAAAAATATATAAGGCATGGATATTGTGTCTTGATGCTTAAGTTGTCATTCATGTATCTGTATGCCTGTGGCACCATAAGAATCTAATTTAACAGTCAGTTTTTGTTTCTAATTAATCTTTTCATTCATCTGTTTTGTTTTAGGATCTGCCATTGTAAGGCATTGTGGAATGTGAACTGTGAACAATACTTCTCAATCATTATGCATTGTATTTTTGTCTTCAAATATCATGTCAGGGAGAGTTTTTCACCAAATCTGTCCCCCGTGACTAGGTCTCTTCTTTTTATGTCTTTCATTCTTGTTTATTTACACAGCTCGCAGCATCCTCCAGTAGCTCACCCAAGGGGCTGCTGTTCATTTGCGAGCCTTGACAATGAATCCTAGCAGACTGTTGACTGGGGATTAATACATTTGGTGCAATTCTGTTCTCAGCTAATATCCACATAATTTAACTTTCAAATGGGGGTGCTAGATTCTGATAGATGAGAACAATGTTCAACTTTCACTTCTGCACATGATACTCCTAATTTTCATAGGGACATAGAATACTACAGCATAGAAGGAAGTTCTTTGCCCTCTCCTGACTCTGCTGGCTTTTTGAAAGAGCTGCCAGTTTCCCTCTCCCTCTCATTGTTCCGAACATAGTAAAAAGACAGAACTAAAGGCACTGAAACAAAAACAGAAATTGTTGTAAAAACTTAGCAAGTTTGCAGCATCTGTGGAGAGAAATCAGAGTTGAAGTTTTAGGTCTAGTAACATTCTGAAGAAGGGTCACTTGACCTGAAATGTTAACACTGCTTTCTCTCCACAGATGGTGCCAGACCTGCTGCGTTTTCCAGCGATTTCTGCTTTTGTTTCTGATTTCCAGCATCTGCAGTTCTTTAAAATTTTTTTATGTTTACTGAAGTCTCTGAGTCTGAATGCACACAGCATATGTTACAAATCGGATTAATTGGAAAGGGAAATCAGGCTTGAGTGACTTATTGGAGGTATTTGAGGATATAACTTGCAATGTGGATAAGCGCAAACCTGTACATGTGCTGTATGTAGATTTCCAGTGGGCAGTTGTAGAGTCATAAAGTCCTACAGCACGGACACAGGCCCTTTGGCCCAAACTGGTGCATATCGATCAAAATGTCCATCCACGCTAACCCCATTTCCCTGCACTTGGCCCATATCCTTCTAAACCTTTCTTTTCCATGTGTTCGTCCAAATGCCTTTTAAATGTTGTTAATGTACCTTCCTCAACCACTTTTGCTGGCAGCTCATTCCATATGCATACGACCCTCTGTATAAAAATGTTGTCCATCAGGTTGCCACATATTCTTTCCCCTCCTAGCTTAAACTGATGCCATCTAGTCCTCGATTGCCCAACCCTGGGACAAAGACTGAGTGCATTCACCCTATCCATGCCTCTCATGATCTTATATACTTCTATAAGATCCCCCCTCAGTCTCCTACGCTCTAAAGAAAAATGTCCTAGCTTGTCCAACCTCTTCCTATAACTCAGTCCCTTGAGTCCTGGCCCATCATTGTAAATTTCTCCTGCACTCTTTCCAGTTTAATAACATCCTTCCTATAGCAAGGTGACCAAAAGTGAACACAATACTCCAACAGCAGCCTCATCAACGTTCTGTACAACTGCAGTATAACTTCCCAACTTCTATATTCAGTGCCCTGACTGATGAAGGCCAGTATGCTGAAAGCCTTCCTCACTGCCCTGTCTACCTGTGACTCCACTTCCAGAGAACCGTGCTCCTGAACTCCAAGACCCCTCTGCTCCACTACACTGTTTAAGGCCCTACCATTCACCATTCACCATGAAACTCCTACCTTCATTTGACTTTCTAAAATGCAACACCTTACACTTATCTATATTAAACTCCATTTGCCATTTCTTGGCCCACTGCCCCAGCTGATCAAGATCCTGCTGCAATTTCTGATATTCTTCCTCACTGTCCACAATACCGCCTATTTTAGTGTCATCCACAAACTTAGTGTTCATGCCTTGTGTATTCTCAAACAAATCATTGATATAGATAACAAACAGCAATGGGCCCATCACTGACCCCTGAGGCACTCCACTAGTCACAGGTCTCCAGTGTGATAAGCATTCTTCCACCGTTACCCTCTGTTTCCTACCATCAAGCCATTTGTGTATCCCATTTGCCAGCTCTCCCTGGATTCCATGTGACCTAATCTTCCAAAACAGCCTACCATATGAAATCTTATCAAAGGCCTTACTGAAATCCATAAGGACTACCTCTACTGCCCTGCCCTCTAACAGATTTGTGAGGCATGATCTCCCATGCACAAAATTATGCTAACTACTCCTAATCAAACCCTCTTTTTCCAAATGCATGTTTTGTTATCCCTCAGAATCCTCTCAAGTAACTTACCTACACAGATGTTAGGCTTACTGGTCTGTAGTTCAGAGGTTTTTCTTTGCAGCCCCTCTTGAATAAGAGCATAATATTCACTACCCTCCAGGCTTCTGGGACCTCGCCCTTGGCTAATGATGATGCACATATATCAACCTGAGCCCCTGCAATTTCTTTTCTAGCCTCTTGCGAGGTTCTTAGATATACCTGGTCAGGACCAGGAGATTTATCCACCTTCATACATTCTAATACTACCAACGCATCCTCTACTGTGATATGGACTGTCCCAGAGATAGCGCCACTAACTTCCCCAAGTTTCCAAGTCTTCATGTCCTCGTCCACAGTAAACACAGAGGAGAAATATTCGTTGAGGATCTCACCCATGTCCTGCAGTTCCACACGTACATGTCCACTTTGGTTCTAGACAGGTCTTCTCTCTCTAGTTATTCTTTTTCCTTTAATAAACTTAAAGAATCTCTTTGGATTCACCCTAATCTTCTCAGCCAAAGCTATCTCGTGGCCCCTTTTTGTCCTCCTGGTTTCCTTCTTCAGTAAACTCCTATACAGCCTATATACTTGCAAGGATTCCCTTGATTCCAGCTGCCTGTACCTGAGCCATGCCTCCTTTTTTCTGGTCAAAGGCTCAATATCCCCTGTCATCCATGGTTCCCTACTCCTGCCAACCTTGCCCTTTACCCTCACAAGAAAATATAGACCTTGAACTCTATCTATTACACTTTTTAAGGCTTCCCACTTGCTGGAGGTCCTTTTGCCTGCAAACAAACTACTCCAGTCAACCCCTGCAAGGTCCTCTCTGATTCCATCAAAATTCGCTTTGCCCCAATTTAGAACTTGAATTTGTGGACCAGTTTTGTCCTTCTCCATAACGATTTTAATAGAACTATGGTCACTAGTCCCAAAGTGCTCCCCCACGGTCACCTCAGTCACCTCTCCTGCTCTATTTCCCAAAAATAGGTGGAGTTTTGCCCCTTCCTGAGTAGGACCCTCTATATACTGCTTGAGGAAACTTTCCTGAACACATTTAACAAATTCCACCCCATCTAAGCCCTTAACATAATGACAGTACCAGTCTGTTATGAAAATTAAAATCCCCCACTATGACAACCCTGTATCTCCTGAAAGTCTCCGTAGTCTCCCTGCGTCTTTGTTTCTGTAATTCCCATTGACTATTTGGGGACCTATAGTACAATCCAATAATGTCACCATCCCCTTCTTATTTCTTAGCTCCACCCACAAAGCCTCACTGGATGATCCCACAGTTGTTTCATCTCTGACTACTGCTGCAATACTCCCCTTAATCAAAAATGCGACTGCCCCTCTCATCTTTCCTCCAACTCTGTCCCGCCTAAAGCACCTGTACCCTGACACGTTAATCTGCCAATCCTGTCCCTCCCTTAGCCATGTTTCTGTAATGGCTATAATATCGCAGTTCCACATATGTATCCCTGCCCTGAGTTCATTTGTCTTGCCTGTCAGCCCCCTTGCATTGAAATAGATGCGATTTAGTCCAACAGGCATTCCTCGCTCCATGTCCTGTTTCATCCTGACCTGTCTCTTCAACTTGCTATTTCTGATTACTGTATCTCCTTCCAGCCTCACACTTGCCTCCCTGCTGTTGAAGATCCCAACCCGCAGCCAATCCAGTTTAAACCCTCCCTTGTGTCACTAGCAAATCTACACGCGAGGATATTGGTCCCTCTTTAGTTCAGGTGCAATCTGTCCCTCTTGAATGGATCACCTCTGCCCCAGAAAAGATCCCAGTGAACCGGGAATCTGAACCCCTGCCCCCTGCCCCCTGCACCAATTCTTCAGCCACGCGTTCATCTGCCATCTCCTCTTGTTCTTAACCCTCACCAGCGCAATCCTCCTGTTCTTACTCTCACCAGCACAATCCTCCTGTTCTTACCCTCACTAGCACCAGTTGACATGTTACTACATCAAAGGTACATATACCAAATAAGAGCTCATGGTGTAGTATATAGCATGGATAGTGGATTGTTTACCTAACAAGAAGCCAAGTAGGTGTAAATGAGTCATGGAAATAGAAAGGACTGCAGATGCTGGAAGTCAGAGTTGTTAAGATGTGGAGCTGGAGGTGCATTGCAGGTCAGACAGCATCTGAGGAGCAGGAAAGTTGACATTTCAGGTCTGGACCCTTCATCAGGACCTGACTTTCCTGCTCCTCCAATGCTGTCTGACCTGCTGTGTTCCTCCAGCTCCACGTTTTATCGATGATAAATGAGTCATTTTTGGGGTGACAAGATGTAAGGAGTGGAGTGTCTTGGGGATCAGTGCTGGGGCTTCAGCTATTTAAAATTTGTATTAAAGATTCAAATGAAGGAATGAAACATTTGGTTTCTAAATGTGCTGATGGCACAAAGGTGGGTATGCAAGTCAGTTATAAAGAGAACATTTAATCTACAAAAGAACACAGGTCGGATAAGTGAGTGGGCAAAAAAATGGCAGATGGAGTAAGACAGAAAGAAGGAAAATGTGAATATGTCCACTTTGACAGGAAGAATAGATAGCAGAATATTATTTAAATGTAGTGCGGTTGCAGAATTCTGAGGGAACTGAGGAATTTGGGTGTTCTGGTATATGAATGATAAAAAAGTTAATATGCTGGTACAGCAAGCAATTAGGAAGACATGGACTATTTTTTATTGCAAGGGAAATGGAATGCAAAAGTACAGATAGTTTGCTGTAGTTGTCCAGGACACTCCCTAAGGTCTCCTGCGCTGTGCAACTCAGTAGAACTGCTTCAGAGATAGTAGGAACTGCAGATGCTGGAGAATCTGAGATAACAAGGTGTAGAGCTGGATGAACACAGCAGGCCTGTGTTCATCCAGCTCTACACCTTGTTATCTCAGATTCTCCAGCCCCTGCAGTTCCTACTATCTCCGAAACAATTTTAACCCCACTGCAAAGCCATGCTGCTTGGCCTGCTGTGTTCATCCAGCTCTACACCTTGTTATCGCAGTAGAACTGCCTTTGTTTTCACTTCTGTTTATCAAATCACACCCAGAACATCAATCTCAATAGTGTTTATCTGCACCATTGTTTTTGGAGTCCCTCAAAGGCTTTATTTTTGACACCTGCTCTTTCTCCTCTACATGTATCTCTTCTTATCAAGGTGGCACCTCCAACAGTGCAACACTCCCTCCGTACAATCCTGGAATGGGATTTTAACCCACAAGACTCAGTGCTGGGATTTTTACTAACTGAATTACAGCTAACATGACGAAATGTAGAGTCAGGCTCTCTACTCTGCCTTAATGACATACATCAACACAAACCTTAAAAGAACATTCCCTACTACTCCATTTCCAATATCATGTCCTTTCTTTAATACTCTTACAAATTAATTCCAGGGTCAAGGCATTTTGTGCTGTAGCTCGATGCTTACTGGGAATTGGATTGAAACATTTCAGACTATTGGATCTTTAAGCCAGCAGGCAGAGGAGAATTTCATTCGATCTGTCTGTAAACAGACTGGTCTAGTCTTGAAGACCAGAGATCAAAGACACTACATAATATAGCTGTCATTTTTCATTTTTGTGACTTTTTTTGTTTTATGAGATTGTTTTATGCATGATAGCTAAGGAAATATTTGAGGATAGTCTAAGTATAGAAGCTACTAGCTGCTTAAAGGAATATTGAAATTGGTATTTTTTCCTTGTCGGGAAGTTAAGTACATTTGTGTAACAAATAAGTTGTTTATCTCAGGATTTAATTATGTTTTATACTGGATTGGCTGATATAAACTGATCTATGCCAGTCAGTAGTCCTAGAATCAAGTCAAAGCTGGTCCAAAACTATTCTATTCCAATTTCCCAACACTTGGCCCGTAGTCTCATATGCCCCGGCATTACAAGTGCACATCTAAATACAACTTAACTCCTATGAGGGTTTCTGTCTGTCCTCCCCGTATCGCCAGTGAGTTCTAGATTTCCACCACCCGCTGAGTGGGGGGAAAGAAACCTCTAGTCCCCTTACCTAAAATCTATGCCCCTTGAATTTTGGCCCCTTCACCATGGGGAAATGTTCTTCCCTATCTGCTCTATTTATATCTCTCATAATGTTATACATCTCAATCGTGTTCTCCCTCAGTTTCCTCTACTCTAAAGAAAACAACCCCAGTCTATCCATCTCTCTTTGTATCTAAATCTCTCCAGCCTGAGCAACATCCTGGAAAATCTCCTCTTCACCCTTTTCAGTACAATCACATTCCTCCTATAATGTGGATTTCAAATCTGCAAGCAATACTCTAGCTGTGACCAAACCAATATTTTATACAGTTCCAGTATAACCACCCTGCTCTTAAGCACTCTGCCTCAGCTATTAAAGACAGGTATCCCATATGTTTTCTCTAACCAGTTTATCTGCCTGTTCTGTTACTTTAAGGGACTGGTGGACACGTACACCAAGATCCCTGTGATCCTTGATGCATCCCTGGATCCTACATTCATTATTTATACCCTTGCCTAGTTTGTCCTGCCCAGGTGCACCACCGCCATTATTATTATTGAACATTTTTTGTCATTGAATTCCATTTGCGACCGATCAGCCCATCTGACAGTCTACAACCTCCTGCAGTCAAAGGTTAATCTCCTCACTATTTACCACCCCACCAATGTTTGTGTCATCTGCAAACTTACTGATCAAACCTCCTACATTTAAGTCTGAATTGTTTATATATTTGTTTATAGTACATTTATTTATACGACAAACAGCAAGGGCCCCAACACTGATCCCTGTGATTCAATGGGCATTATTCAATTATTTTTGTACATAAGCTGTATAAATCTGAAAGAAAATATCTCAAAAAGCTGTCAGAAGTTTGTACAGTAAGTATTAAATGGTACCACTGTGACCACGTGTACCTAATAAATAAGATGAACTATAACCTACCAAGTGAAATTATTTCTTGCAAATGGTTGATATTTTCAATATAAAATGTGGATACATGTTCCAGTTGTGTTACCATTGAAATTTTTATTGCAAATCTTGGGAAGTTGCAAACAGTGTGTTCAGCAAAGTAGGCCATTAATCATTGCTTGTTTCTTGTGTTTGCAGTGTTACTATAATGTGAAAATATGAAACAAATGGGTAATCGTCTATGGAGGGCAGCAAAGACTCATCAAACCAATATGAGTGCAGTAGTAGCATTATAATCTCTCCAAAACCATGCATTATCATTGTCAGATGATAATTTTAGGGATAAAATGGGGGATGGGTAGTGGGAAGAGATAGACTCTCACCTGCTGAGCTGTCAAAAGGATTTTTATTTTGCGCTTTTACATGCATTTGTCAGATATTCATTTCTAATGTAGTTGAATGCAGTCTACTTTTCTATCTTGAAGATGTGTGTATTTTTTGTGCAGGAACCTTATGGATTCTTTTGTGCTATTGACATTCTTGTCATCAGTCACTACATTTGAGATAATGCACCATGCTTCTTGCAGCTGAATTTTATTTTATCTTCACTTTAAAATGATAAAAGTGCTATCATCTAAAAGGAGGAAGAAATATCGTTTGTGTTTTTTTATGCAGTATGGATCCTTTCTCTCTGGGCTTTTTTGCTAAGTACTGCTTTGATGCGAAACAAAGTTAGAGATTGCTGGCAAAACTCAGCAGGTCTGGCAGCATATGTGGAGAGAAAGCAGACTTAATGTTTCAAGACTGGTGATTCTTCATTAGAATTGCTCTGATGAGTTTTCTTTTAATTACCTCTGTAGAAAGAAGAAAAAGAAAAGACGAATAGTCAGCAACAGGAGTGTATTTTCACCATTGCCATTGAAGATGTGAAAAACAGGATGACGTGGATGACCAGAATGGAATGATTAGAGATAACATATAAATGAACAAAGAAAGTAGTGTTGGTGACAGACTTCCAAGCAGAGAGAGTTCAGGCACAGATTGTGATGACACGAAGAAATAAAACCAGTTACCTACTGGAGCTACCTTTCTCTGGCTTTGCTTTCCTCCTGATCATATATACAGTACCACTCTGTAATGTGCTAAAATTACTATATTTTGCCACTGATTGATTTATTTAGTTATAACTGTAAGGAAAGATTTTAATAAATAGATGATCTGTTTGGATTTTTTAACCCCCTAGTAAATTTAGTAATTACACGCTTTCTGGCAATAGAATGTGACTGACAGTGGGAAATATAATAGCCACTGCTGCGCACTAACAAAATGATCCTTTATAGTTTCTTAAAAAAGCTAATAACTAGTTAATAAACATGGGGAATGTACAATATATTTGCATGTAGAAAGCTTGACAATTGCAAGATTAATGACTGCACCATGAGGTTCAGCATTTGGGCACTATTGTTTTTGCCATGTCCTAAAATGCAGTGGATCCTAGGAGCTATGGTTGTCTGCTCCTTCTGTTTGGACAGTATTTGCAGTCAAGTGAAACTTTGTTTCTGAGTTTCCCTTTTGGTTTCAGAACTATTTCAAGCTCAGTGGCCTGTTGTTTATTTGAAGTGTATCCTGGTTTCCTCTGATGAGTTGCAGTCACTTGGAGAAGGTGACCTCTGCTGCTGTTCTTGATAACTTGTGTAGATAGATGAGAAGAGAATGGTCAACAAGCTGTTATGGAAAATCATGCCACAAATATCTAATTTATTAGTGGAACTTGTGCATGGTAGCATTCTGAAAACATTTGTACAGACTATTTTCATGTCCAGTTTGTAGGTGCTTTTCATTGATTGTGAATGTCCGATATCAGGTGTTCCCATGTGCCTGTTGCCCTTGTTTTTCCAGGTAGTGGAGGTCATGGGCTTGGAAGGTGCTGTCAAGAAACAAGTTGCTGCAGTGCATTTTGTTGATGGGACACATAGCTGCCACTGTCTGGTGTTTTAAACAATACTGAATATTTAAGGTCTTGGGTGTCAATGAAACAAACTGTTTTGTTCTGGGTGACATTCAACTTCTTGAGTGTTGTTGGAGCTGTACTCATCCAGGTAAGTGGAAGGTATTCCATTGCATTCCTGGCTTGTGCCTTATAAATGGTGGACAGGCTTTGGGGATTCTTGCCTCTGACATGTTCTTGTAACCACAGTATTTATATGGCTGTTCTAATTCAGTTTCTAGTCAACAATAAGGCAGTGATGTTAATAATGGGTCTTAGGGCCAGTAATACCATTGATGATTACAGATGTTCATTGCCTAGTACTTGCGTGGCACTAATGTTAGTGGTACTTATAAACTCAGTTTATAAGGTACTTATGAACTTATAAACTCATTTTTGATGTGGAGATGCTGGTGTTGGGCTGGTGTTGGACTGGAGTGGACAAGGTCGGAAACCACACGACACCAGGTTATGGTTCAACAGGTTTATTTGAAGACACAAGCTTTTGGACTGTAACTTGGTGAATATTTTTGAGGTGTTGCTGCATATAGACAGCAAACTGCTTCGGTATTTGAGGAGTGGTGCATGCTGTTGAACGTTGTACAACCATCAGCAAGCATACCTTCTAATGAAGGGAAAATGTTTAAAGCATTAGGACAAGGCAGGTTAATCCTTAAGACACTATTTCTTGAGGACCTCTTGTAGTGATGTTCTGGGACTTCCACTCAAGCCATCTTCTTTTGTACTTGACATGACTCTAGCTAGTGGAGACTTTATAGCCACATTCCCACTGATTTCAATATTACTAGGACTCTTCGATGCCTAACTCTGTCCTTGATTCCAAGGCTGTTGTTGACTGTCACTTTCTCAGCTTCGAGAATTCAGCTCTTTTGTTCATGTTTGGCCCAGTGAGATGTAATGTTATGAGACCTGGAGCTGAGTGGCTTTGTCAGCCCACATATTGGTTGTTAGTGAGCAGAAAAGTGCTATGTAAGTGTTGCTTCATAGCTCCAATGCAAACTCCCATTACTCTGATGATTGAGTGAGTGACAATTGACCGGATTGAATTCATCTGCTTTTGGTTGGACAATTTTCCATACTGTTAGCTCAATGCAGTTGTAGCTTGTCTGGAACAGTTTTGTCTTGAAAAACCTTGATTTATGGCTCTTTATTCCATCATGTTACTCACTAATCAATATGCTGAAAACGTTTGACCCCCACATGACTATATGGGGCATTGATGGTCACATCCTGCTGATTAGAATACTTGTTTATTATTCCAACTCTGTCTCCTGCCGCTCAATTAATTTCCTCCACATGTCAGTAACTGTCATTATCAGAAGCTTCACCTTTTTAGGCAGACTCATCTATAATTCTGTGGTTTTCCCGTCTCACCACCTGAGACAGTATAGTGATGTGTGGTTTTCCAAACTAAGGGAATGGTTCCTAAATTGAGAAAATTTGTAAGATTATTGTAAGATTGTTAGATCATCTGTTAGCTCAAGTCATCTCACATTTTGTTAATGTTCTGGAATGGAAATCACCGAGTCCTTGGTATTTATCACTCTTTATTGCCATTATTTTCTTCATTACTTTTATGTTACTTGCATTAATTCTGGTGAATCCCCATCCAGGATTCAGTATGTTTCCTTTGGATGCTTGGCTCTTTATTGAACTGGTGATTCCAGATGTCATAGGGTTTGAGATAAATTTGCCCACAATTTAACAATCCCTTTGGATGTGGACTTTATATTTTGTGATCGACGGTAGGGTAAATCTTACATTTGTGAAAATGTTTGTGGGGAGATGGTAATTCGAAGGGGGGCATTGAGTGTTTATTCTGCTAGCAACAGATTTCTCAAATTTGGGAACAGGTTTTACTCGATTTCCTGATATCATCATGTAATGTATCAATGAGCAAAAGGGAAATGAAGCCAGAGTACGTGCCCAAATTTTTAATAAGTACTGGTCGCAGATAAAGTTTCCTGCTGAAAGTGTAAAGTCCCCTATTTTGTTCAGTTGAGACCTAATTAATTTTTATAATTAAAAGATTATTAAATAATCAGTCATTATTTGATTTTATTGTGCATACCAAAATACAGTGAAAAGCTTTGCTTATGAGCGGTACAGGCAGATTACAGTAAGCGAAGGATGTACAGATCAAAAAGACTTAGAGGCATACAGGTTACATTATTTGAGGCTAGAGTCCATTCAACGGTCTGATAACGGCCAGAAAGAAGCTGTTCCTGAACCTGTTTGCATGTGTCTTCAGGCTTCTGTATCTCTTGCCTGACGGAAGAGGTTGTACAAAGTCAATATCAAAATGCAATGGGTCTTTGATGATGATGGCTGCTTTTCTGCAGCAGTGAGCCATGTAAATAGCGTCCATGTATGGAAGGTTGGCTTCCGTGATGGCCTGGGCTGTGCACGCCACCTTCTGTAGTTTCATACGGTCCTGGGCAGAGCAGTTGCCATACCAGGCTGTTGTGCACCCGGACAATATGCTTTCAGTGGTGCATCTGTAGAAATTGGTGAGGGACCTTATGGACATGCCAAATTTCCTGAGATGGCTGAGGAAGAAGTGTTGTTGTGCCTTCTTGACAGGTTGTCGGTTATTGTCACTCTGAGGAACTTGATGCTCTTCACTCTCTCAACCTCAGTTCCATTGATGTAGATGGGGGCATGTTCTCCTTTCTTTCTGAAGTTGATATTCAGTTCTTTAGTTTTCCTGACGTTGAGAGACAGATTATTTTCATTGCACCATCTCATCAAGCCCTCTATCTCCCATCTGTATTTTGACTTGCCATTGTTAGCTGTCTGTCCCACTACAGTTGTGTTGTCAGCAAGCTTGTAGATGGCGCTCATTCGGAATTTGGCAACACAGTTGTGGGTGTACAGGGAGCACAGTAGGTGGCTGAGGACGCATCCTCGGGGAGCGGGGTGGGGGGCAGTGTTGAGTGTCGTTGTGGAGA
This sequence comes from Ginglymostoma cirratum, assembly GCA_024137785.1. Taxonomy (NCBI): domain Eukaryota; kingdom Metazoa; phylum Chordata; class Chondrichthyes; order Orectolobiformes; family Ginglymostomatidae; genus Ginglymostoma; species Ginglymostoma cirratum. The sequence goes on along the minus strand of JAHRHZ010000019.1, from coordinate 46,981,619 downwards.
AGGTGCAGTTATCTATCCTCACTGATTATGGCCGATGTGTCAGAAAGCTGAGGATCCAGTTGCAGAGGGCGGAGCTGAGACCAAGGTCACGCAGCTTTGAGATCAGTCTGGAGGGGATAATGGTGTTGAAGGTGGAGCTGTAGTCAACGAGCAGGAGCCTGACATAGGTGTCTTTGTTGTCCACATGTTCCAGGGATAACTGCAGCGTTAGGGAAATGGTATCCTCTTTGGACCTGTTATGTCAGTAGGCAAACTGTAGGGGATTGAGACAGGTTGGGAGATTGGAGTTGATCATTATTTTACCTTGAAAATTTGAAGTATTGCAACAATAATTTATAAAGAAAAATATTGGTGTCGGTATCTCAAATCATTTTGCTTTTAAATGTAACGTAATTTAAAAACACATTTCTTATGTGATTATTAAATTCTCCTAAAACGTTAACTGAAACGAGCCTAAAATACCCTGGAAGCTTAATCTCCTGTGAAGGTTTGTCTAGTTAATTTTTATAGCTTGAGGTTAGTGGAAGGTAAAAATCAAGTAGCGTGTAAAATGGACAATTGATTCAATTCTGTCTCCTTCCCACCAATTAGGCCAGATTACAATTATCTTCATAATTAGAAAGAAAGCAAATTGTATCTTTTATGATTTCATACACCAAGGGCAATAGCAGAGTGTATGGCTTGCAATTCTATATTTCATACAGTTTGTGTTTATTTAAGAAATGGCATTGTTAGTTTTGAGACTGAGACATTTTGTCGAGGGGAGAATCTCAAAGAACAGTTTAATCAGAAGACCACAAGACTTGGGAGCTGAAGTAGGCCATTCGGCCTATTGTGTCTTCTCTGCCATTCAATGAGATTATGGCTGATGTGATAATCCTCAACTCCACTTTTCTCCATAACTCTCAATCCCCTTACTGATTAGAATTCTGTTTATTTCAGCCTTGAATATACTTAATAACTCAGCCTCTGTGGTAAAGAATTTCCCAGAGTTACTATCCTCAGAGAAGAAATTCCTCCTAATTTCTGGCCTAAGAGGTTTCTTATTTATGTTGAAGTTATATCCTTTGGGCCTAGACTTTCCCAAAAAAGGAAAGAACCTCTCAGTATCTACGTGCCAAACATTCTAAGAATCTTATATTTCAATAATTTACCTCTCATTCCTGTAGCTCCTATAAGTATTGGCTAAATGTACTCAACCTCTCCTGAAAAGGAAACCTTTCATACCTGGGATCAAACTTGTGAGCCTTCTCTGGACTGCCTTCAATAACAGTATATCTTTCCTTGTATAATGGTACCATAACAGTTTCTAAGTGTGGTCTAATGTGTGCCTTGCATAAATTGACTTCTTTATATTCCATCTCCTTTGAAACCAGGGTTAATATTTTGTTTGCCTTCCCTATTACCTCCAAAACCTATAAGCTAATTTTTGGGGTTCGTGCATGAGGACCCCAGATCTCTGTGCAACAGCTTTCTGTAGTCTTTCTCAATTTAAATAATATTCCTGTCAAAGTGCGTAACCACACATTGTTCCATTTGCCCACTTGCTTAACCTGTCGCTTCATAGTCTTTGTGTCATATTCACGCTTATCTTCCTTCCTATTTTTGTTTCATCTGCAAACTTGGTGATAGTGCATTCACTTTCCTCATCCAGTATTTACTGTAAAGTATTGTGACCCCAGTGGCACTCCTCTAGTTATGGATTGTCACTGTGAAAATGCCCCCATTTTCCCAGCATTCTGGGTGCAATGTTAAAGGGGTCTGTGATGTGGGCTATATCAAGATGTGTTGCAGAATTGGGCCATAAGCTGACTAGTCTGTCATGACGTGGAATCACTGCATTCCATCATTTCCTAAGCAGTGTTGCAAGATTTTTGCTGGGCAGTAGTGAGATGCCTGTTGATGTTGATTAATGCTTGTTAATGTCATAACTCATCTTATGAATATTCAGACTGCCATCTCATCAAACTCACCAAACAAGTCATTGGGAAAACTCGACAAGGTAATCAGTGTGTTTATCTGGGAGATACGACTTATTGTTTACTCTGAACCACCTCCATGCTGTACACTGGGCAGCAACATATCAGGTTACGATCCACAGGCACCAGCTTCAAACATCCATCCTCTAAGGGCATTGGCATCACTATCTGTCAACTCATCACAACTATCCTGTCATTTATACTATTCACTGGCCATGGGCTGTAGAAGTACAGACTTCCATTGGAAGGTGTATCAGCAAGTAGCATTGAAAAGCTATGCACGTAAGGAAAGGCACCCAGCTTTCAGACTGGATTAGACCACATCTCAGGGATGCTCCCTTGTTCTTGTGATGCTTGTTCACTTAATGTGTATCTACATGCCCACAGCATCCTTGCTGTGCCAATTAGCGCAGCCACAGAAACAGGCAGCTTGCCTTGCTGCTCAGCTATCCCTAGTCTACAGGATGCAAATCTTGAGTACGACAGTGTGCTATGCCAATCTTGCACCTGCTCCGTGTGCCAGCAACTTACTTGGTGTAAACAAACAAACACTCATGTCTCAAAGTCTTAAGGGACTAACTATTACTAAAGTCCATGGAAGCATCCGTCAGTCATGGCTCCCAGCACAGTAAACCAAGAGTAGTCTCCCAGGGAATTGGCCATGGCCAGGCTTCCAGTCAGGGAGCCCATGCCTCTCCAGGGACTCCACTAGCTATGTTGTGGCATGTTCAGGGCAGGTTGTGGCTAACGTGGTTGGAGAGATATATATGCACCAGTCAGGCTTTCAAGTTCTATCAACGTCATTGGGACCAATGCGGGCGAAGACAACTAGATTCTTTCCTTCTCTCTAGCCCCGAGGAGATGTCTTCAGCAGAGGACAGGCAGCACAGCAGTGTCCATTTTATACTTAAAATCTCTTGTTTAAAAAAATACCTTGTTAAAACTAGTCTCGAGACGTAAACACAAACTAAGTAGCTTACTTTTACTTTAAAGGTTAGAAATACTCACCATTCCTACATTGCAGCTCTTTTCTCTGCACTTGCATCATACTGTGATTTGCAACTTCTCTCCACTGCAGCTCGGCCTCTCAGTCAGTGTCTTCCATTCTGTCATACTCACCTTGTGCGCAGTATATTTTGACCCTTAGATATAGATTGTACCTTAATCATTAACCAGTTTTCCACCAATTACACAAATTATTCTCCTGCAGCAGAACAAGAATCAATTCCTGGAGGCTGAAAAAGTTTCATTTATCCAGTTTACAGAGCAGGATTTTTTTCTAAGCCTCAGAATCAGAATCACGTATGTTGATGCTGAACACAAACTGACACACATAGGCGCTCAGGGAATAGAAAGTCCTGGAGGCCTACCTGAAATAATGGGCCAGATTTCCCTGGGAGTGGTGGTCTTTTCTCCCCTCTTTTATTTATTGTTGAAAGAACGAAGCCCCTCATTGTCAGGAGGGAGTTCCACATGGGTCTCCCTCAGAAATGCAGAGCTGTGCTTCCATTCTGACAGTACTTTGGCAGCGCAGAACCATCAGCCAAACAACAGCCCCTCTTTAGAGCAGTCAGGTGCCATTATTCTGACATTTAAAGGTGCAGACAGCCACTTTGATGGTCAAGAGGTAAGTACGTAAGCTAAGTGCCATGTTAGGGTGTTTGGAGTGTTGGGTGCCAAATAGTGGAGTGTCAGCTGGGTAGGAGTTATGGTGCCGGGGCTAAGATCCCAGGTTGGTAGGGCCTAGAGCAGGGGAAGGGTTAAGTCTTGTGGGGTGAACAGGTGTTGGATGCAGATTGGTTGAAATGAGTTCAGACCCTGGGGAATGTAAGGTCAAGGTCAGGGGAATGTAACTAGTCTGGGGGGTGGGTGAGATAAGTATAGGGTCAGTTGAATAATTACTCAGGCTATTAAATAATCTAACTCCTAATGTTTCCAGAGTAACTGTTTTAATTACTTGTTTTGGAACTCTCTGAATATTCTGATTTAAATGGATACTTTTGCAGTGCTTCAGGGGTAGGGAAATTGCTGAGAAGACTGTTTGTTTTCCCAGACAATCACTTCAGGGTCCCCATGTGCAGCTCCCATCTACACGAGAATAGTGACTGGCCATTGGAAAATCCAGGCCATAGTTTCAAAGCAAAATATTGCAGATGTTGTGAATCTGAAATAGCATAAAAAAACTGGAAAAGTTTCAGCATTTTGGAAAGACGAACTGTGACTAAATTAGACTATCCCTAGCTTTCTCATCCTATTGTTTGGCTTTGAGATCCATTCTTCAAAGTGTTTCCATTGTCAAGCCAGCAGCACTCGCGTGTTTCCAATCTAGTGTATTCAATCATTGTCTGAGCGTCATCTGTAATGGCTTCTTTTCCTGCTCCTGCGCCGTTAATAAGGATCAATCTTTGACCCCCCCCCCCCCACGCCCTCACACTTAGTTCTCATCTATGTGCTCCCTGGTGACATACGGTGATGATTGCTACCTTACAGCTATGCAGCTACATCTCTTGATCCCTCCACTGTTTCTAAATTGTCAGGCTGTTTGACAGAAATCTATTCCTAATGCACAGAAATTACCTCCAATTAAATATTGGAAGGAAGAAAGCCCTTGCCTTCACTCTCCGGGCCACCCACTCCATCTTGCTCCCTGTTTTCTGTCAGAGGCTGGACCAGAGTGTTCACAATATTCGTGTCGTGTTTGCAGTTTACTAATACCTGTCTCAGCTCATTTGCTGCTGAAACTCACTTTGCCTTTGTTCCATCTAAACATGATTCCTCCAGTGTCTTTTGGATGATCTAACATATGTTACCCTCTTAAACATTCAAAACTTGGCCTGTATCCTTACTGACACACATTTTCTAACTTAAATTTGCTCCTATTTAAACAACTCTCACCCTTTTCAAATTCTTCCATATCTCTTTTGAGCTCCAGCCCAACAAACTTCATCGTATCTAACCTCATTGAACTCCAGCTTGTCTAATGCTAATCTCTTAAGAATCCTTAATTCTAATCACTCCACTATTGGTGACTGTCTTCAACCAGAATTATAATGAAGGTGTCTTCAGCAATGTTTTCACATCGCTCAGTAGACATGATGAAGTAGTTTCCCATTCTCCAGCATAACTGGGATTCTACGATTGATGGTGCTCAGAGTCCTACACAGCCAGACCAATGCTGCCCCTAAATTGCACATCCCCAACACAGATGTTCCCATACAGATTGAGTGCAAGTTGGCCCTTTAAATTACAGCATGATAAAAGAATCTCAAGTCCTCTACATAGAGTCATACAGAAAAGAAACAGATCCTTTGGTCCAACCAGTACATGCCGAACATAATCCCAAACTAAACTAATCCAACCTGTCTGATCCTGGCCTATATCCATCCAAACCTTTCCTATATATGTATTTATCTATGAATAGACCCTGCATACTAACATAACTATAGGAGATGTTAATTTAAACTGTACTACCATCCTCTCTGACCAGTTCGTCTAGGATGAATGTGAACTTCAGATTTGCTTTGTAAGAAAAATACATTGTTGACGAAAGCACATTTTCGTGGAGCCTAGGGAAGATGTCATGTGAAAAAATAAGGAATGGAGATATATTTAGTGCATAGTTTTGCCTGTGGGAGTGTCAGTCTATTAATGCGAAGAAGTTTTAGCATTGCCTAAACTATCCTGCACTCCTATTTTCTCTTTAGAGAAATTCCCTGAGGAAATTCATTTGCACTGTTTGGCTGTAGTTGTGCAGAAGTTCATGAATACATGAGACAAGGGGAAGAAAAAGCAAGAGAAACGTGCAAAGTGTAAGTCTTCTTATCAGAGAATTCAAATGTCTTTATATCAAACAGTACCTAACAATTCTGGGCAACCAATTAAACAGAACATATCACGCATTACACCATTCTGATGTAGTTTATGTCAAAGATGCCCCATAAATGGATACTTCCTTGATTCCTTACAGTTTGAATGATAGAAAAATGACAATGATCCAACATGTTCGATCTCAAGCCACTTATTTGACTACTTTAAAAACTTCTATTTAAATGAAAGTCAACAATTAATAATCAGCTAATCTACCATCAGGAGCTATCTTTTATAACTCATATCTGTTGTGGTTTATATTGCCACACATAAATCCCACAATGCTGATCATGGTTATTGCCATATTAATGATTCATTACTTGACAACCAGCACACACTTCTCTTTCTCAAGGTGCAACTGCAGTGAATGCAATGTTCCTAAGCATAACATTGGATTGTGGCATACACCAATAATTTAAGGAACGCATGCAACCTTGTGTGCTATTGGGGTGGCATTAAATAATACTGAAGGGCTGATGCAGAAGGGCATAGTCAAAGAACATATTGGAAACAGTCACCTCAGTATAAGTAAGTTAAACCTGTGATGGAAATAAATACAATGGAAACAATCAACTTCAGAAAGGGAGGTTTTGAAGAAATTGGATACTTACTATGAATGGTATGCTAAACCCTAATATTACTATGAATATTGAAACTTCTCCTTGGTATCTCTGGACTGGGGGTGTCTACACATGCACTCTTAAATGCTATTGGCCCCTTATCCTAGAGTAAGGCTCTGTCACTCTCTTCACTATTCTTCATACACCTATACATTACATGTTACTGAATAAAGCTCTCTCGTATCTAAGACCTCTGTCTTTACATGAGTCTTCTAATCTGATGTCTGCTCCCAATCTGCTTTGCTAATGTCAGAATAATGTTATCTGTTGCATTGTAAATTGATTATTCCATTGTATTTCAGTGGGTGACATCTAAGAACAATGCTTCTAGTGGGGAGATTATGGGTAAAATATAGGTCCTGTTTAATCATACATCTTCACGGAGTACAGAGAAGACACATACCCTGCGAGAAGACAGAGGTAATGGACCAATATCAGAAATAATTCTTAAAGCTTAACCTGTAGGTCAAACAGTGGAGCTATAGAAATGTAAGGCAAAGGAGCTTCTATATTAAAAAAAAGTCAAGAGAATGAAAATGGAAAGGAAGTTGGAAGACAATAGGAAAAGAAATGTCAAACATTTCTATAAATACACTCTTAATGAGGAAGAAAGATATGTAGACTATAAATAGACGAGTAAAACATTCCAAGAGCAACTGGTCATAGCAAACTGTAAGGAGCCAATTAAATAGAAACTTAAGGAGTTGAGATAAGGGTATAATTTTTCTGGACTCAATACTCTGTAATGGATAGGGTTGTGAAATAGATTTAAACTTTATTTTCCTCTGTGATTTAGGATCATTCTAAATATCTTCTATATTTATGTTTGTTGTTTTGTTTCTTTTCTGTAGTAAACCTCTGTAATTAAAAGAAAATCTGCAGCCTTGTGTGAATGTTTTTTCAGTGACAAACCCCAACGTTAAAATACTGAACAATTTAAAAAATCAATCAAGCCAAGTTACGTTTTGGGATGTAATTTGTCCAGAAGTAACATGAGCTGGAATCATAGCGCAAGTCTTTGGAAAAGGAGATGGACAAGTTCTTGCAAGAGAAGGATATTTGAAATTGGAAAGGGTAATGTTATGGAGTAGCTGCATATAATTGACTATTTACTACAGGCTTGCTTGAATGTCCTAAGGCTAGGAAGAATTTTAGAGTCTTTTTTTAAAATTTGGTTTCATTATCTGCTTGAAGATATTGCATAATCTAGGGCAGGTGGAGAGTGTGCACAAAGTTTCCAGTTTCCAGAAAATCACTATATCCAGATATTAAAGTAATCAAATATTTCATCAATGTAGCTCACTGGGATTATTTTCACTGAGAATCCTGTTGACAATTAAATCAGCTACTAAGAATCAAATAACAAAATGCCAAAATGCAAGTGAGAAAACTTAAATTCCATTAGTTTTTTTCTCTTTTTCAGTTTGTGTGTAAGTTAATAAATAGAGACAGATTCCACCTGAAATAGAATCCAACTTTGCTGTGTCTTTAAACTGTTTGAAGCACCAGGTGAGGAAGATTGGAATGATTCCTTTTGTTTCCCATTTCTTGTGTGATTGAGGTGGTCAGAAAGAACAGTGGAAGAGGAATAGTGATAGGGGATTCCTAGTCAGGGGATCAAACAGGCACTTCAGTAGCAGTAAACATTATTCCAGGCTGTCATGGAGAAGCTGCATGACATCCTTTCGTGGGAGTATGAACTACCAGAGATCATGATCCACACTGATATCGGGATATAGGCAGGAAGGTCTCAAGAGCATGCTTTAGGGAATTAGGAAATTTTCAAAAAAGGACCTCAGGAGTAATACCCTCAGTGTCACATCCTATTAAGCAGAGGAATAGAAGGATTGAGCAATTGAACACATGGCTGGAGAACTGGGGTAGGAGGAAGGACATCAGATTTATGTGGGACTACTTCTGGGGCAGATGGGAACCGTGTAAATTGGAATGGTTACACCTTAACAGAACTGGGGATCACATCTTTGCAGGTAGATTTGTTAGTGCCATTGGGAGAGCATTTAAACAAGTTTGTCAGTGGAATGGGAATTTGAGGTGAAGCTCAACTTAGAAGGAAGTAAAGCTAGTGGAAAAATGGCAAATTAGAAAGCAGGAGAAACATTAATTAAGCTTTGAATGTGGAGTAACAAACTTAAGGTTACTGTATCTGAATGCATGCAGCATTCACAAAAAGATAAAGTATTTAAAAGCACAAGAGGTGAATGGGCGTTTTCTAATGGCCATTATGGAGTATAGTTGTGAGGTGACTGGGGACTAAGTATTCAAGGATATTTGACAGTTAGAAGGATGGAAAAAAGGGCAAAGAGGGAGTTGCAGTGTTGGTAATAAAGGATGAAATCAACATGAAAGTAAAGCAGGGTCTCAGACTGGAAGAACGAAATGTGGAATCTGCTTGGGTAGGGCTAAGAAATGGTAAAGGGCAGTAAACATTGGTAAGAGTTGATTTTAGACCCACGTACAATGATGACATTGAGCGGCATGGGATCAATCAGGAGATTAGAAAAACATATACCTTAAGTAAAATAATAATAATGGATAACTTCAGTCTGCATATAGAATAGACAACCTAATGAGCACTAATGCTGTGGAGGTTGAATTTCTGGAATGTGTTAGTGATGGGTTTTCTATACTAGTGTGTTGAGAAACTGACAAGAGAACAGATGATTGTAGATCCATTAGTATGCAACAAAAAGGGGCAAATTAATAATCTTGTTACAGGGATGAGTGACAGTAATTGGTAAAATTTTACGTTATGGTTTAAAGTTCAGTTCTTTAATATGAAGCTAGGGTGTGAAATTTGAACAATGGAAATTATCAATATATGAGGTGCAAATTGGCTAAGCTAAATTGGGAACATATATTAAAAAGCATGATGGCACATAGGCAATGGATAATCTTTAAAGAAATCTGACATAGTTTATACCAGCTATAGATTCCTTCAAGGTACAATAACCAAAATCTCAGTTTATTGTGGCTAACAAAGTGTCGTATAATGTTAAAAGAAAAGGCCTATAGATTTGCCAGAAAAAGTATCTGAGGGTTGGGAGGACTTTCAAATGCAGTAAAAGGAGAAAATTTCTTTTATTCATTCACAGGATGTGGGTGTCACTTCTAGATCAGCATTTATTGCCTAATCCTAATTGCCCAGAGGGCAGTTAAGAGTCTATCACATTGCTGAGGGTCTGGAGTCACATGTAGAGCAGACTGGGGAAGGACAGAAGTTTCCTTCTCTAAGGGGCATAAATGAACCAGATGTGTGTTTTCCTAATAATCAATAATGGTTTCATAGTCATTACTAAATTCTTAATTCCAGATCTGCCATAGTGGGGTTCAACTTCAAGTCCACAGAACATTTCCTGGGTTTCTGGATTAATAGTCTAACGAGAATACCACTAGGCCATCACCTCCCCTTGATCAAGACAGCGGTACAGAAAAGAGAAAAGAATATTAATGTACACTAGCTAAAAACGTAAAACTGGGCTGTAAAAGCTTCTACAGCCGCATAAAAAATGTTTGGCTAAGAGAGTGTAGGTTTATTACAGGGAATAGAAAAATGGCAGACAAGCTAAATGGTTAATTTTTGCCTGTTATTAATGAAGAAGATAGAAAGAAAATTCTTAAGAGTTAGAGATGTGGAGTAACAAATTTAAGGGTACTGCATGCAGCATTTAAAAAAAAAATAAGCGTATTTAAAGGCACAAGAGGTGAATGGACATGTTCTAATGGCCATTATGGAGTATAGTTGTGAGGTGACTGGGGACTAAGTATTCAAGGATATTTGACAGTTAGAAGGATGGAAAAAAGGGCAAAGAAGGAGTTGCAGTGTTGGTAATAAAGGATTAAATCAACATGAAAGTAAAGCAGAGTTTCAGATTGGAAGAACGAAATGTGGAATCTGCTTAGGTAGGGCTAAGAAATGGTAAAGGGTAGTAGATATCAGTAGAAGTTGATTTTAGACCCACATACATTGATGACATTGAGCAGCATGGGATCAATCAGGAGATTAGGAAAATATTTAGCTTAGGTGAAATAATAATAGTGGATGATTTCATAGTCTGCATATAGAATAGACAACCTAATAAGCACTAATGCTGTGGGAATTAGAATTTCTGTGATGTCAAATTGCAGGAAATTTGTAAGGAAGTCGTTTTTGAGAAATTAATGAGATTTAGGGTTGATAAATCTCTGGGACCTGGTATTCTACATCCTAGAATTTGAAAAATATAGCTATGAAGATACATTGGTGATCCCGCAAAATCTGACAGATTTGGAATGGTTCCTACAGATTAAAAAGTAGCAAATGCCATCTTAACATTTAAGAAGGAACAAAGAGAAAAAATAAGGAATGCCAGATCTGATAGCCATAAGACCATAAAACATAGGAGCAGAAATTAGGCCATTCGGCCCATCGAATCTGCTTCGCCATTCAATCATGGCTGATAATTCTATGAATTCTATAAGTTCTTCAACCCCATTCTCCCACTTTCTCCTCGTAACCCTTGATCTCCTTGATAATCAAGAACCTATCTATCTCAGTCTTAAATGTACTCAATGACCTGGCCTCCACAACCTTCTGTGGCAGTGAATTCCATAGATTCACCACTCTCTGGCTGAAGAAGTTTCTCCTTATCTCCATTCTACAAGGTCTTCCCTTTACTCTAAGTCTGTGCCCTCGGGTCCTAGTCTCTCCTACCAATGGAGGCATCTTCCCAACATCCACACTGTCCAGGCCATTCAGTATTCTGTAGGTTTAAATTAGATCCACCCTCATCCTTCTAAACTCCAAAGATTATAGTCCCAGAGTCCTCCAACGTTCCTCACATATTCAGCTTCTCATTCCTGGGAGTATTCTCGTGAGCCTCCTCTGAACCCACTCCAGGACCAATACATCCTTCCTGAGATATGGGACCCAAAACTGGACACAATACTCCAAATGTGGCCTGACCAGAGCCTTGTAAAGCCTCAGGAATACATCCCTGCTTTTATATTCAAGCCCTCTCAAAATAAATGCCAACATTGCATTTGCCTTCCTGACTACTGACTCAACCTGCAAGTTTACCTTGAGGAAATCCTGGGCTAGAACTCCCAAGTCTCTTTGCACTTAAGACTTCTGAATTTTCTGTCCATTTAGGAAATAGTCCATGCTTTTGTTCTTCTTACCAAAGTGCATGACCTCACACTTACTCAGGTTGTACTCCATCTGCCACTTCTTTGCCCACTCTCCTACTCTGTTCAAATCCTTCTGCAGCCTCCCCACCTCCTCAATATTACCCGACCCTCCATCTATCTTTGTATTGTCTGCAAACGTAGCTAGAATGCCCACAGTTCCTTCATCTAGATCATTAATGCCTTATATCAGTAGCGGGGAAAATGTCAGAATTGATTGTAAAGAATGCGATATATGGTCAATAGTGATCTGATTGGGCATAGTTCACATGAATTTGAGAATGGAAAGTCATGGTTCATGAACTTGTTGGAAACAAAGGGGTTTTGGTAGACAAAGTATACTTGTATTTTTGGGAAGCTTTTAATAAAGTCCCCCATGGGAGATTGGTTGCTAAGAATTAAAATACGAGGGATAGGTTGCAACATTCCAGCATGGATTAAGGACTGGGTAACTGTCAGAAAACACAGATTAGGAATAAGTAGGTCATTCACATTGGCAGATCTTGTCTAATGGGGCAGTACAATGTAGATTGATGATTTGAATGTGGAAACGAAATGTAATATTTTGAAGTTCATGGTTGACAAAAAAGCAATGTGTCCATTGAGGAAGGTGGGGAAAGTGACTTCACGAGGATTTGGGCAAACTTAGTGAGTAGATAAGAACATGGGAGATGGAACATAACGTGGAAAAATGTGAGGTTATTCACTTTGGTAGGAGGAACAAATATAAAAGGAATTGTTAAATGGTAAGGAATTAGAAAACGTTAATGTACAAAGGGATCTGGGTACCTTTGTCAAAAAGTCACTGAAGGCTAATGTGGAGATGCAGCAAACAATTAGGAAGGCTGTTGGTATGTTGACCTTTATTGCAAGAGGATTTGATTACAGCAATAGCAAAATCTTGCTTCAAATAAATAGAATGTTGGTTCAACTGTATCTGGAAAACAGTGTACTGTTTTGGTCTTCTTGCCTTAGGAAGGACATTATTAACATAGAGGGAGTGCAACAAAAGCTGGCAGGCCTGCCTTATGAAGAGTGATTGTGGAAACTGAACCTGTCTTCTCCAGAACTTCAAAGAATAAGAGGTGAACTCCCTGAAACCTACAAAATACTCAAAAGAATAGTCATAGCAGATGGATGTAAGATGCTTCCTCTGGTTGGAAGAGAGGGGCTTGTCTAGGATCAGAGGACACAATTCCAAAATAAGGTGTAGACACTTAGGACTTAGATGACCAAAAGGTTTTCACACAGAGGATTGTGAATCTGAGGAATTCTGTACCCCAGAAGGCTATGGAATGTTTGTCATTGATTGCGTTTGGCGTAAAGACTGTCTTTTCATTTTTCTGTTTGTTGATTATAAATTGAAATGACAAAAGAACTGTTTTAAGAACCAAGGATTGATGAAAGGTTGCTGCATGTTTTGAAAGCAGCTAACCTGACTCTCATTGTGAACACTGTTTACATAGCTGCTGGTTCTAGTTGTAGTTGATGTGTAGTTTGCAGATGAGCTGGAGCGAAAGAGTTGTATATATTGATTGGGACTCACTTTGTGCTAGGGGCTTGGATGGGACAGAATTTGTAAAGACCATTCAGGATGATTTCTTGATGCAGTCCAACCAGGGAGGGGGTTATACTGGACTTGGTTTTAGGAAATTAGCCCAGCCAGATGAGTGAAGTTTCAATGTGGGAGCATTTTGGGTCTAGTGACCATAATACCATGAGTTTTAAGATACTCATGGATAGGGATAACATCAGTCCTCGGATGAAGGTGTTAAATTGGGGGAAGGTGAACTACAACAACATTAGGCAGGAACTGGGGAATTTTGATTGGAGGTGGCTGTTTGAGAGTAAATGTACATTGGTCTTGTGGGAGTCTTTCAAATGGTTGTGGATAAGAGTTCAGGAGCGGCACATTCCAGTGAGAATGGAGGATAGGTATGGCAAGTTACGTGAACCTTGGATGACTAGGGATGTTATGACCTTGGTCAAAAAGAAAAAGGAAGCTCACATAAGGTCTAGGAGGATGGGAACTGACAAAGCCCTTGAAGTATATAAGGAAAGTAGGAGGGAACTTAAACAAGGAATTAGAAAGGCTAAAAAGTGTCATTAAAAAGTCATTAGCAGACAGGATTAAGGAGAACCCCAAGGCTTTTTACACATATATGAAAAGTAAGAAGGTAGCCAGGGAGAGGGTTGGCCCACTGAAGGACAAAGGAGAGAATGTATGTGTGGAGCCAGAGGAGGTAGGTGAGGTCCTAAATGAATACTTTTGTTGGTATTCACCAAAGAGAAGGAATTTCTGGAGTATGATCTCAGGGAAGGGAATGTTGAATTTCTAAGCCAAGTTGCTATTTAAAAAGAAGATGTATTGTGCGACTTAAAAAATATTAAGGTAGATAAGTCCCCAGGTCCTGATGGGACCTATCCCAAAATATTGGGAGAGGCAAGGGGACAAATTGCTGGAGCATTAACAGACATCATTGTCTCCTTTTTGGCCACAGGTGAGGTCCCAGAGGACTGGAAAATAGCCAATGTTGTCCCATTGTTTAAGAAAGGTAGCGGGGATAATCCAGGAAATTACAGGCCTGTGACCCTCATGTCAGTGGTAGGGAAATTACTGGAAAAGATTTTCAGGGACGTTTAGAAGCAAATGGACTTATTAGCAATATACAGCATAGTTTTGTATGGGGAAGTCATCGATCACTAACTTGATCGAGTTTTTTGAGGAGATGACAATGATGATTGAGGGAAAGGCTGTTGATGTTGTGTACACGGACTTCAGTAAAGCCTTTGACAAGATCCCTCGTGGCAGACTGGTACAAAAGGTGAAGTCACATGGTGTCAGGGGTGAGCTGGAAAGATGGCTATAGAACTGGCTTAGTCATAGGAGATAGAGTGTAGCGGTGGAAGGATGCTTTTCGGAATGGAGTTATGACTAGTGGTGTTCCACAGGGATCAGCACAGCAACCCCTGCTGTTCATGATCTGCATAAATGATTTGGAAGAAAACGGATCTGGTCTAATTAGTAAGTTTGTGGACAATGCAAAGATTGGTGAAGCTGCGGACAGTGAGGAGGATTGTCAGAGGATACTGCAGGATGTAGATCAGTTGGAGGCATGGGCAGAAAAATAGCAGATGGCATTTAAAAGAGATGTGCGAGGCAAGTTTTTCACATAAAGGGTGGTGAGTACCTGAAACATGTTGCCAGAGGAGGTGGTGAAAGCAGACACAAGAGCAGCATTTAAGAAGCACCTGGACGAATACATGAATAGGACATGACTAGAGGGATACAGATCCTGTAAATGAAGACAGTTTTAGTGTAGAAGGGCAAAATGTGTTAGCCCAGGGCCAAAGGGCCTGTTCCTGTGCTGTATTGTTCTTTGTTCTAAATGGAGATTCAGTTGGCAACAAGTAGCTAATTGGTCTGTGGATTAGTGACCAGTTATCATTATCAAAGGCCTTCTGCTTTCAATTACTATGTGATTGGTTCTGAAGTAGCTGAACACCTTGGGATTGTGAGCAAGATCCAAAGAAGCCTTCAGGTTTCCACCAGCTCAGGAGGTCTCTCTCTCTTCTCTGCAGCAGAAACCACTTTAAACCTGAAGAAAACTAGTTTATTTTTCCTTCTAGGTGCTCTAAGCTGAAAGTTGTAATTAATAAGTCAAAGACCTGTTGTAAATATGAACCAGCCCTTTGTGCTTCCTACAAGCAAGTGAAAATACCTGGAGAAGGAACAAAAGAAGCAGCATCCTGATTAGCACAAAAAGTGTTTCAACAGACCCTGTGAACACAGACAACTGAATTTCTCATGTGTGTATTTTTGTGTGTGTTTATAAGGGGATTAGAGATTTATCTGGTGAAGTCATATAATGATGGTTCAAATCATTTACCTGCAGTTAGAGTTTATTTCCTTGTAATAAGTAGTAATTCTTGGTAAGTACAGAAACCTGGTCCATACTTTTGTCAATCAGGGTCTCAAAGTAAGTAAATTTGGAAATTCTGCTGATGTATAAAATAGAAACATAGAAAATAACAGAAATAGGCCATTCAGCCCTTCCAGCCTGCGCACCAGTCAATATGTTCATGGCTGATCATTTAACTCAGCACCCTGTTCCCACTTTCACTTCACTTCCTTTGATCACTTCAGCCCTAACAACTATATCCAACTCTTTTTGAAAACATTCATTATG
>JAHRHZ010000019.1:46931454-46965769 GCA_024137785.1 Ginglymostoma cirratum | reverse complement strand
CCACAGGCTTGCCAGTCTCTGGGTGAAAACATTTCTCCTCAGCTCAGTCCTAAATGACCCCAACTGTGACCTTTGGTTCTCGAAATCTTTGACTTTTGTGACAACTTTGAGAATAGCAGGGCTTGATCTCCAGCATGCTACCTCCAGTGAGTAGTAACCTGGGGGAGTGACATATTTCTAACCACCAATAACATTCAGGGATATGGGGAACAATTGAAGAAGATGATCAGCCATGAACATATTGAATGGTGCAGCTGACTCAACGAACTGAATATCCTACACCAGCTCCCATGTTCCTATGTTGCTATGTCCAGGGACTCATTGTAGTTTATTTTCTTAACATGGATTTCCAAACTAAAAATGTGGACTTGCCTCCTGTCTCCTGCTGCTCACGCCTTGTTGCTGTTGAGAGTTATTCAGCAGGAACCTTGTATTGACTGTAGACAGTGTAATAGGGAAACATCAGGGGCAAAAGTTCATGGCTCCTGCCGATGCCAAGATTAGAAGAGGGTGAGAGCTAAAATTAGCTGCTTTCCTGCTCCATCCCATGTTGGGCCATTTTGTTGGAAGGGTAATTGGAGGTCATCAGGACTGCCCATCCCATGCATCAGAAACTGATCAGGCTTAGTTACAGCAGGATTGGTGTCAATAAAAGGAGGTTGTCTTGTATTTCTGAGTCACCTTTGTGGTTTTCGCAGTTGGCAATGGCCAGGTTAGGTGCCTGGATGTAGGTATCTGGTGGCAGGTGAAAGGGTAATGGTTGGAAGGGCATTTGAAGGCAGAGAATAGGAATGCTGGGTAAAAGCTGGGTGAACAGGAGGCTGCATGGAGGGAGAAGAGGGGAAAGGAAAGAGAATGAGGAAACTTTTGAAGGTGAAGGCAAGAGAAAGCAGAATGGAAAAAGTGGAATAGGAACACAAATGAGTGAGTTGAAGAGGAAATTGCAATATGTGTTTCATATGGTTCTTAGAGCTAAAGGGATCAAACATTATGGGTAGAAGGCAGCAACAGGGTACTAGTTGGATGATCAGCCATGATCATATTGAAAGCTTGAAGAGTCGAAAAGCTTACTCCTGCTTCTATTTTCTATACTTCTATTCTAGTGCAGCTAAAGGACAAAGTACAGGAGGAATGCCAATGGTAAAACACACAGCATGGAATAAATGACAGATAGGGTCATAACATGGTGAGGAGGCAGTGTTCAATAACAGCTGTGAATGGGAGACAAGCAAGAGAGAAAGCCAGGAACAGAGAGGGGAAGAAACCAGTAGCAAGAGAGAGGACTGCTCACACACAGGACCACAAAGAACAAGGAGAAAATGTTGAACAAACAATAATAGAAAGAATGAAAAAGGAAAAAGAACAAAATAAACAAAGTTTAAGAGAAGAGACTACAGGCTAAGACATTGAGAAAGAGAGAAGAAAAGCGTGTCAGTATCGAAAAACAAAGTTGGGTCCTTTTTTTGTGATATGGGTTTATGCAATTGTGAGTTGCCTTTGAATGCCACTTACTAAGTATGAAAATGAAATAATCTGTCCTGTAACTTGAGCATTTTTCTTCAAAAAAATCAAGTATGCCCATCCTGCCATTACTGGTTAATTACCCAAGATGTTTCTGCCAGCTGTACCTATAGTTCAATAGTTCCGCTCAGCCAGGGTAGTTCTGAATCCCACCAAAATACAATTTGAAAATACAAACAAGATATGAGACAAAGTAATGCAAAAGATGACCTGATTGCTTCGTATAGATTGATCTATTTAAAAAATTGACTGCAAGAGGAACTTTTTCACACTTGTTTAGCAAACTTGTTTCTGTCTGTTTTGTTTGTTTAAAGTTTAAACTCAAACTGTATTACTTCAGTTTCCATTGTCTTGTCATTTTCAAACAGTAGTTTCTAAATTCCACTACAAAAGGGCTTTGATTTGTAATCTCAATACTGTTGGAATTAAATAGATTGTGCCTACTTTCCAAGCAGGACTTTGATTTGTTCTGGTCTCATTCATGTGATGCATTTCTGAATTCTTATTGATCAGATCAAATTCTGAATTTGATCAGTACTTCAAAGGTATGTGAGGGTACATTAAACAACAGAGGTTTACTAATGTTCCATCAAGTAATGTTTGCATTTCTGAAGAGAATAACATAAAAACTGTGGTTTATTTTTCACACGAATGGAATTGGGCCTCATGAGCAAAGCTATAGATTTGAAACTAAGCAGAGGAAACGAGGGACGCTATTAAAGTACACTTCTAAATTGAATTGTTATTTGTTTCAATGCTGTATGCATTTCCAAATGTGAATTTATCAGTTTATGCTCGATCGTGCGCTCTCACATTCAAATTTCATAAACATTTAATGCAACCTAAGGCTACAGTTCATGTTTGCCCTATCAATTTATCACATTAGAAGAAAATGAATACAAATGTGTGAAGGATTTCAGGAAGATCTGCAGGGAGCTTGTTTTGAACTGCAGGATATTGTGCCCATATTGTTGCTGTCAGAATCCCACAAATATATTTTTGTTTTTTAAGCAAAACACAGATATGTGGGATTTCAGATTCAACATTCACACTTTAGGGATGTTTCCAATCAACCCACTTTTTGTTGGTTTACTCTTGACCTGATGCTTACTGATTTTGAATTTACAGAAGAGTTCACATTGCGCTCCAGATTAAAACATTGGTCGGTTGGCACTATACTTGCAGGTATATTATATTCCTTTAAATTATCTGCATCATTCAGTCACCAAATCAATCAATCTGTCTTCAAGCCCTTACCTAGGGTTTGTGATCAAAATTATACATAGAGATGGCATTTTTGTGTCTTGCTTATCACTCAGATTTAGCAGAGTGAATTGGGGTGGCAGCTTTGTGTAAGACAATGATTCTTAGATGGTCGATGCTGAGGACTGTGTTCAGTTGCATCCAATCAGATGACCCTTAGCTGGGTGGGGGAGTAAACTGCAAGGAAGATACAGAGATGTTTTATTGTGATTTGGACAAATTAAATAGGTTGGCAAGTGCATGAAAGATGAAGTATAATGTCGATAAATGTGTGGTTATCCAATTGAATTGCAAAACAAGAAGGTGGATCATTTTCTGAATGGCGACAGTTTGGGAAAGGGGGAAGCGCAACAAGACTTGGGTGTCCTCGTACACCAGTCACTGAAAGTAAGCATACAGTCGGCAGTGAAGAAGGCAAGTGGTATATTGGCTTTCATAGTGAGAGGATTCAAATACGGAAGCAGGCGTATCTTGCTGCAATCGTACAGGGATTTGGTGAGACCACACTTGAAGTATAGTGTGCCATTTTGGCTTCCTTATCTGAGGGAGGATGTTCTGGCTGTGGAGGGAGTGCAATAAAGATTTACCAAACTGATTCCTGGGATGCCCGGACTGACATATGAAAAAAGACTGGATTGATTAGATCTATATTTAGAGGAATGATGAGGGATTTCAACAAAACCTACAAAATTCTAGGAGGACAAGACAGGGTAGATGCAGGAAGACCAGGGAATCCAGAATCAGATCATAATTTAATGATACTAGGTAGACCATTTAGGACTAAATGAGGAGAAATGCCTTCACCAAGAGATGAAGAGCCTGTGGAATTCTCTGCCATAGAAAGTGGTTGAGGCTAAATCATTGAATGTTTTTAAGATGGATCTAGGTATAGTTCTTAGGGATAAAGGGGTCAAAGGGCATGGGGTGAAAGTGAGAACGCCGCCGAGTTGGATAATCAGCCATGATCATATTGAATGGTGGAACTGACTTGAAGGGCCAAATGGCCTAGTCCTGCACCTGTTTTCTATGTTTCTATGTTTAAGTGATGCCATAAGAGGTGTTGGCTTAGTGGTTTTCTTTGTGGACTGCCAATCCAGAGTCCCAGGGACTGGGTTCGAATGTTGCCATGGTATATCGTGGAATTTGAATTCAATAAAATATACTGGAGTTAAGAGTCTTATGATGATGACCATGAAACCATTGTAGATTGTTAGAAAAATGACTTAGGAGAGGAATAGCAGAACACTGTTGGACCTTCAGGAAGACAGACCTACCTCATATTCTTTTTAACAATATCTGTCTTACTAATGCAATGTGTACCTGATTGCTATCATGCAATAAACTATATCTTGTTTAAGATATAGCCTCTTCTAGTTAGACGCAGTTTCTGTGAGTTGTCTGCTGGGTAGGTTTCTTATCCATGTGTCCGGTTTGTTGTTGTTCTTGTCTTTGTGGAGGATCAGTTTGGTAAGTTTTTCCTGTAGCTTGTATCTTTTCTTAGTTTGGTTTTGTGTTGATTGACGGTAATGGCCTGTTCTAGCGTTATAGTCCACTGCTGGCCTGTAGTGTTTAGATACTGTGATTTTTGGCGTGAAATTTCCCATTCATACTGTGGAGTCAGTAATGGGTATCATTAATCATTGCTCGTAGCATTCTTTGTCTGGTCTGTTCAGCTATTTCATATGCCTGTGGGTTGTTGAGTGGAGGTTTGTACTTCACGCTGCAGGACAGTATCTGATTCCTGAAACATTCATGGAGAAAGCGAAGTTGTTCGCAGGTAGAGCTCAGTCAGTTGGCAAAAGTTTCTCATTGTCGGGCAATTTTTAACATGTTGCACCCATAGGTGTTTAAAGTTTTAGCAAAGATTTGTAGCTTGGATTGTGGGTGAGATTGTTGACTTGCTCACTGAGCTGGCTTGTTCTCTTTCAGACGTTTCGTCACCATGCTAGGTAACATCATCAGTGAGGACTCCAATGAAGTGGAGTTATTCTACTTCGCTTGGAATTTATGCTGTCAGGTCCGCTATGGTGAGTAGTGTCATTTCCATTTTTGATGTGTATGGGTTTGTATGTGGGGTCCAATTCCATGTGTTTATTGATTGCATTACAGGTGGAAAACCATGCCTCTAAGAATTCCCACATGTGTCTATGTTTAGCTTGGGCTACTATAGTTACCTTGTCCCAGTTAAACAGATGGCCTTCATTATCCGAGTGTACTGATATTAAGGAAAGTTTGTCGTGCCATTTGGCTGCTAGCTGGTGTTCATATAGGACTACAAAATAGAAATTACTGGAAAAGCTCAGCAGGTCTGGCAGCATCTGTGGAGGTAAAAACAGAATTAACGTTTCGGGTCTGGAGACCGTTCTGAGCAAGGGTCACTGGATCTGAAATGTTAACTCTGTTTCTTCCTTCACAGATGCTGCCAGACCTGCTGGGTTTTCCCAGCAATTTCTATTTTGTTTCCTGATTTACAGCATCCGCATATTAGTTTCATACAGGACTAGTTTAGTTTCAGACTATGGTTGGCCCGGTCTGGCTGGACCAAAGGGTCTGTTTCCCTGCTGTATGACTCTATGACTTTAAAACAATGTAGACACAGAATCATACTTTGTGTGAAAATTCCAGCAGCATTTTTTTTGTGAAAATTTTAGATTGAGAATGTGATGCTATTTCTGCGACACTGCTTTGTAATGACAAACCCAATTACCCAGGTTTGCAGCCAGCTGGAGATTCTGCATTTATTGCATGCTCCATTCTAATTATTATATGAGAGTTTGCTGATATATTAGCATTATTATTGAGGAAAGTCCTTCTCAGTAATCAATCTGAATTACATTTTGGAATTCTTTTCATGCATCTGAATTATTAGGAAATTTCTTTCATTCTTTTGAATTATTCATATCTACTGAAAATCCATTTGTAGCACCTGGATATCTCATTAATCATTCTTAATATAATTACAATCGAGATCTATTCACTATATCCCCAACTCCAACCACCACCCCACCCACCTCCCGTTTTCAGTATAAGTACCGCCCTTTCCCGGCTGTTTTTGACTCTTAGTTTTGCACCAATGGATATTGCAGTGGCCATAAACTAAGGGCTGTGATTCATAGTCATTCATTGGATGTGATGCATTTCTAGAACTGCATGAGTAGGTGAACTGGTGCCATACAAATGAATTTTTTAAAATTTTCTTTGTGTAATTCATTTGTTTTAATGCCTGAGAATTCTTAACCGGGGATTGTATGGCCACGGTGTTTCAAGAAGTTAAAGAGATTTACTGTGGCTTATACAGAAAGCATCTCCACAGAAGCCATGGGAAGTGGAGGCAAAGGCCCACAGTAGAAATGACAAGAGTAGAATCTCCTGACAAAGAGCACAGAGGTCAAGTGAATTGGCAAATTGGAATAGCAGCAGATGTGAAAATTTGCTTGTGGGGCCACTCCTAACAAGACATATTGTAGCTTATGTTTATGAAAGACCACAGAACCCATACCTTTTAATTTTAAAGCTTAAATTTCTAACTAAATTGGATGTTTTGCTATCCATCAAGCAAGGAATCAACAAGCATATACGCTAAGATCAAGATTTGTTCGCTGCTCTTTTTTTTTAAATCTGTTTGTTGGATGTGGATTTGCTGGCAAGGCCAACATTTATAACCATCCCTGGTTACCCCTGAGAAGCCTGGGATGAGCCTCTGACTTGCACTGTGTGCTGTAGGTTCACAAACAGTTCTGTAAGAGAGGGAGGTCCAGCTATCCAGTGACAATGAAGGAATGGCCTGGACGTTTAATTTTGTACTTGCAATCCTTATATTTCTAGGTTGTAGCAATTACAGGTGTAGAAGGTATTGTCGAGGGATTATGTTGATACTGTTGATGCCAGGATCTGGTACAAGACGTAAAGCATGACCTGAAAAATAGCCTTTCTCCTTGGAATGTGCTGACAATCCAGTGACTGACAGTGAAGTAGTGTGTCTACTTCAACGCCAGGAGGATCTGGAATAAGGTGGGTGAACTTGCAGCGTGGGTTGGTACCTGGGACTTTGATGTTGTGGCCATTTCGGAGACATGGATAGAGCAGGGACAGGAATGGTTGTTGCAGGTTCCGGGGTTTAGATGTTTCAGTAAGATCAGGGAAGGTGGTAAAAGAGGGGGAGGTGTGGCATTGTTAGTCAAGGACAGTATTACGGTGGTAAAAGGACGTTTGATGAGAACTTGTCTACTGAGGTAGTATGGGCTGCGGTTAGAAACAGGAAAGGAGAGGTCACCCTGTTGGGAGTTTTCTATAGGCCTCCGAATAGTTCCAGAGATGTAGAGGAAAGGATAGCAAAGATGATTCTGGATAGGAGCGAAAGGAACAGGGTAGTTGTTATGGAGGACTTTAACTTTCCAAATATTGACTGGAAACGCTATAGTTCAAGTACGTTAGATGGGTCAGTTTTTGTCCAATGTGTGCAGGAGGGTTTCCTGACACAGTATGTAGATAGGCCAACAAGAGGCGAGGCCACATTGGATTTGGTACTGGGTAATGAACCAGGCCAGGTGTTAGATTTGGAAGTAGGTGAGCACTTTGGTGATAGTGACCACAATTTGGTTGCGTTTACTTTAGCGATGGAAAGGGATAGGTATATACCCCAGGTCAAGAGTTATAGCTGGGGGAAAGGCAATTATGAGGCGATTAGGCAAGACTTAGGATGCATAGGATGGGGAAGGAAACTGCAGGGGCTGGGCACAATTGGAATGTGGAGCTTGTTCAAGGAACAGCTACTGCGTGTCCTTGATAAGTATGTACCTGTCAGGCAGGGAGGAAGTGGTTGAGCGAGGGAACCGTGGTTTACTAAAGAAGTTGAATCTCTTGTCAAGAGGAAGAAGGAGGCTTATGTAAAAATGAGGTGTGAAGGCTCAGTTAGGGCGCTTGAGGGTTACAAGTTAGCCAGGAAGGATCTAAAGAGAGAGCTAAGAATAGCCAGGAGGGGACATGAGAAGTCTTTGGCAGGTAGGATCAAGGAAAACCCTAAAGCTTTCTATAGGTGTGTCAGGAACAAAAGAATGACTAGAGTAAGATTAGGGCCAGTCAAGGACAGTATTGGGAAGTTGTGCGTGGAGTCTGAAGAGATAGGAGAGGTGCTAAATGAGTATTTTTCATCAGTAGTCACACATGAAAAAGACAATGTTGTCGAGGAGAATACTGAGATACAGGCTATTAGACTAGACGGGATTGAGGCTCATAAGGAGGAGGTGTTAGCAATCCTGGAAAGTCTGAGAATAGATAAGTCCCCTGAGCCAGATGGGTTCTATCCTAGGATTCTCTGGGAAGCTAGGGAGGAGATTGCAGAGCCCTTGGCTTTGATCTTTAAGTTGTCATTGTCTACAGGAATAGTGCCAGAAGACTAGAGGATAGCAAATGTTGTCCCCTTGTTCAAGAAGGGGAGTAGAGACAACCCTGGAAATTTATAGACCAGTGAGCCTTACTTCGGTTGTGGGTAAAGTGTTGGAAAGGATTATAAGAGATAGGATTTATAATAATCTAGAAAGAAATAATTTGATTAGGTATAGTCAACACGGTTTTGTGAAGGGTAGGTCATGCCTCACAAACCTTATTGAGTTCTTTGAGAAGGTGACCAAACAGGTGGATGAGGGTAAAGCGGTTGATGTGGTGTATATGGATTTCAGTAAAGCGTTTGATAAGGTTCCCCACGGTAGGCTATTGCAGAAAATTCGGAGGCATGGGATTGAGGGTGATTTAGCGGTTTGGATCAGAAATTGGCTAGGTGTAAGAAGACAGAGGGTGGTGGTTGATGGGAAATGTTCATCCTGGAGTTCAGTTACTGGTGGTGTACCGCAAGGATCTGTTTTGGGGCCACTGCTGTTTGTCATTTTTATAAATGACCTGGATGAGGGCGTAGAAGGGTGGGTTAGTAAATTTGCAGAAGACACTAAAGTCGGTGGAGTTGTGGATAGTGCGGAAGGATGTTGCAGGTTACAGAGGGACATAGATAAGCTGCAGAGCTGGGCTGAGAGGTGGCAAATGGAGTTTAATGCGGAAAAGTGTGAGGTGATTCACTTTGGAAGGAGTAACATGAATACAGAGTACAGGGCTAATGGTAAGATTCTTGGTAGTGTGGACGAGCAGAGAGATCTCGGTGTCCATGTGCATAGATCCCTGAAAGTTGCCACTCAGGTTGATAGGGTTGTTAAGAAGGCATACGGTGTGTTAGGTTTTATTGGTAGAGGGATTGAGTTTCGGAGCCGTGAGGTCATGTTGCAGCTGTACAAAACTCTGGTGCGGCCGCACTTGGAGTATTGCGTACAGTTCTGGTCACCGCATTATAAGAAGGATGTGGAAGCATTGGAAAGGGTGCAGAGGAGATTTACCAGGATGTTGCCTGGTATGGAGGGAAGGTCTTATGAGGAAAGGCTGAGGGACTTGAGGCTGTTTTCGTTAGAGAGGTTAAGAAGGTTAAGAGGTGACTTAATAGAGACTTACAAGATGATCAGAGGATTAGATAGGGTGGACAGTGAAAGCCTTTTTCCTCGGCTGATGATGGCTAGCATGAGGGGACATAGCTTAAATTGAGGGGTGATCGATATAGGACAGATGTCAGAGGTAGGTTCTTGACTCAGAGAGTAGTAAGGGCATGGAATGCCTTGCCTGCAGCAGTTGTAGACTCGCCAACTTCAAGGGCATTTAAATGGTCATTGGATAAACATATGGATGATAATGGAATAGTGTAGGTTAGATGGGCTTCAGATTGGTTTCACAGGTTGGCGCAACATTGAGGGCCGAAGGTCCTGTACTCCGCTGTAATGTTCTCTGTTCTATGTTCTATGACTGGCTGATTTACATTTCTCTCTCATAGCATGTTCATAATTGTTCTCATTATAACCAAAATGATGAATATTCTTAATCAGGGAGGCTTTCTAATCAACTCATTCATCTCCGATGGTTAATAAAGTTGGATGAGTAAAGGTTGGATTACATGCAATGATAAGCTTTACTTCCTGTGGATTCTTTGATTTATCCAAATAATAATTGTGCACAAACAGGAGGGATCAGCTGAACACACTGAAGTTATTAATTTTTGTAATTATTGTGAGATAATGGGAACAACTTAGAGCATCTAATGCTATAAAAAAAGTTGGTGTAGAGAAAAAAGCCAGCTACAATAGTCCATTAGGGGATATAACTATAAAAATAATTTCCTTGATTTACAGTGATATTTATTTGTCTTTGCAAGCCTGTTGTATGTCGAACTGGTTTGTTCTTTCTCCTTCACGCTATAGCTGCTGTATATATGTAAACCTTACAATATACGCTATAAACATGGATATATTTTATTCCCATTCAGTCTTTTAACATGTTACATCAGACAGTAGCTACAGCTGGTACTTTCTAAGCTACAAAAATAGTTTGCTGGTTTACACAATTAACAGCCAATTTCTGTTTTAAAAAGTGAACTTCCATTAACTGAATTCCATTGTAGAAATTCCTAGACATTTCCTTCAAAAATCATAAAATTGTGCTTTAGTTAATCTGCAAAGGTAACTCCTTGTCAAACAGTCCGATATTTCAGTTTTGCTTTTGAATTATCCTCACAGACGGAGAAGAAATATAATACCAATTTGTATCTAATTACCATTAAATTTTATGCTGTAAATTCACATCTACAGGAAGTTGGTTGGACTTGTTTACATTAGTCTTATGCCAGTAGAGTAAGGAGATGCATCCCATCAGTTTGAGTTAGATTTGTGTTATTTTGGTGCCCTTTCAGTTCCCTCCATATTCTTCTGTAATTTTTCTTTTATGTGTTCTGCCAGTCTAATTGCCCTTGAAACAGTGTGACTTACTAGGTCATTTTAGTAGGCAGTTCAGAGTCAACCATTGTGTTATGGATCCAAGGTCACACACAGGCTAGATTATGTATTAGCCTGTGGCTTTCACAGCAATAGTTGCTTCGAACTTCTATACCTTCAGCTTGTTTCAAGGAGAAAAGGAGATTACAGGAGGTCCCTGACAAATGAAGGTCCTATGAATGCATGTACTTACAAACATGATCTCATACAGGGCTGGAATTTTAAACATCCAGCACTGAACATTGTGTTCTGACTTCCAGATTAGGTATGGGCACAAGATTTTCTCTCTTCAAGGCCACATGACACCAGAGGTTTCATAATTAGCATTTCCTTACAGATTAATTTATTACCTGAATTTCCTCTTGCCACCATGGTGGGAGATGGTGGCTCTCCAGATTACCAGTCATCTCTCCAACCCTTTCTGTCTCCAGGGTTGCATCGATGCACAGGATGTACAAGAAGTGACTGTCTGGAGATGTTTCTCGCTGCAAATTCCATGAAATTTGCTAATGTATCTCTGCATGGGCTTTGAGGAGAATGGACTGAATTTTATGCTGAAATTTGCAAGCCTAACATTTTCACCAATGTGAGAAATCAGCATCTTGGCACTGGGTCAAGAAGCAGACTGACGGACACTAGTTCATGGGAGCAGAGAAGGGAAGTAGGATGTGAATTTGAAACCTGGTTTATAATCCAACCAAAGTTAATTAATTTACAATTAAAATACTATTTACTATGATGACCTATAGCTTGTACAATATTATGGAGATTGCATAGTCTATGTGAAGGAAGGGGGCTATTGCAATCATGTGGGGTTTACTGAGTGACAGATTGTCATAATATCAGCTGGAAATAGAAGAGCTCTGAGCACAGAAGTTGATGAAGCAGGCGGACCTGCTTTTGGGAACATCTGCTTCACAGGTTTTGGTTTATTGGCCAAGAGATGTCACTGCAACGTCATTTTGGAGTGAGAGTTGTTTGAACTGGGTCCATAGCACAAGTGCCAATGGGTAAAGTCCACAGGCAAAGGTCTAACTCTGTAGCTCTGGGAGTGACAGTGTTTTTGCAGCTCTTGTCTCACTCTGAGACAGCACTCTGTGAGATGCTGGCAAAAAAAAAAATCAGCTCCAGTTGCACGGGTGATCATTGTTTCACAACAATGGTCGCTCTGAACTTTCGTAATTTCAGCTTGTTTCAAGGAGCAAAGGAGATTACAGTGGTCCCCAGGTCACGAACATCTGACAGAAGAATGCATCTACTTACAAGCGCAATTTCAGGTAGCGCTGTAAGTTTAACGATCCAACAAATGAACATTTCCTGTACTTATGAAAGGCTACTTTAGATTGTCTTGCATTGTGTTCTGACTTGCATGCAAATCAACAAACGAATGGACTCAATTACAGAACGCGTTTGCAACCTGGAGGCTTCCTCTCGTGTGACATGTACCAGATGTCAGCCCATCACTTTGTTAAGATTGTCCATGGTAAACTCCTCAGGGGAGCCACAGCCTTTTATCAAGACACACCCACTTTTCCACTGTTGTAACCACATCATCCTGCACCCGGCATCAAGCAATGGTCCCTTGGATTCCCACCCCTTTGTAAGAACTCTGGCCAATGGATCTTGCCCCCTGATGACTAGCCAGCTACAGGATATCCTCTTGTAGTTTGTTATTATAGCCAGGTTAGACAGTCCCCACTAGCTCTCAATCTCTCTTTTCCTGCAAAGACCATAAAAGTATGAAAAAATATCATATCCGAAGAGAGCAAACCTTCAAAGTGGCACTCAAAAATGATATTTCTCATTCCTCTAATTGGAGGTGTTCCTGCTCCAAACCAACCTCCCGAAAGCCAGATATGGAACTGAGGCTGCTTGGAATGGTACTCTGGCTGTGCAGCATCTATTCCTCCATTCCCATGAAAAGTACTTTCCATACTCCTCAACCAAATACCTGCCAATCTGCGCATGCACACATGGAGAGTTAGGTTTGCATTTACAAAATTGAAGAATGTATTCTGAGCTGAAGAATTGACCACATTGCAGCCAGCACCATCAGATGACCCCATGTCTACTGACCTTTCTTACACCTCCAGCAAGATTTGTTTTTTCCTCCTGGGAAGTTCTTTTCTTCCTATCCTGCTGGAAGGGGGTCTCCTTTAATTTACATAACGCTAAAGAGGGTTCAGGTGCTTACAGTTTCTGCTATTGATGTTTAAAGGCTCAGACAATTTTCAATTTTATTACTGCCCACTATTAGGCATTTTTAACATAGTGTAAAGTTGCAAATGGATGACTTTTCTGAAATAACAAGTTGTAGAGCTGGATGAAGACAGCAGGCCAAGCAGCATCAGAGGAGCAGGAAGGCTGATGTTTCGGGCCTAGATCCTTCTTCAGAAAAGTTATTTTACACATCCTGTTATTACTACAACATTCACTGGTCCTTTACAGTGTATAATTGCTCATTAGGCAGAAAAAGTGCTGTTGCTTGGTAAGGAGGGTATGAGGTGCCCTTAGAGCAAGTGGAGGGGCATGATGTGACATGTTATGGGGCATGGGAGTATGTGGGAGGTGAAGGTCATGAAGGGTGAGGGCTAGTGGCCTTAATTTTATCTTATGGCCAGGAAAAAGTGCCATAGCACCAAAGCAGGACCTTTCTACTGCCCGTCTTGACACCCAGTCACCTTAGTGGCTGTCTCTGACGATTTTTGCAGGTCAGCTGACCCAATAGCTGCTTGCACCCACTCACCAGCAATTACATCTGTCTTTGACGGTACTTCCTCCCAACGTGAGCAACACGCAAAGCTAGGAATTTTACCAACTCCCATGACCCAACTTGAAGATGAAGTTCTGGACCTTCTGGAGGTGGACCTTCTGGACCTTCTGGACCTTCTAAAAATTATCTTTAGTTCTGGACATTTAAAACAGAAATCAACCATTCTCATTTGATTTCAGCCATCAACATAATTTGTTTCATTTTTTAACAAGCATTAGTTGACATTTTATTCCTTAAAAATAAACAGTTGTAATGTGCCTAACATTTTTTTCATTTCAGAATTATCCCAAATTCAAATATGTATTGTTGGGCTGACATGGTTCGTCAACATTCAATATTATTCTTTTTTAAACCAAACCTTATTTTTGAGAATGTTGTATGTTTCGTCGTGTGTTTTATTTTAAAACTTTATTTGTTTTCCTAAATCTTCAGGTAAACCTCCCTTTGGATGCTTGAAATAGTAACTCATATCAATTTATTTTATCAGTTCCAATTTCACAAACAATTCTGCCTGGGCTAGTTGGTTTTAAATTCTGATTTTACTTCACAGAGGTAAGTGCTTTCAATTAGTTTAAACTTAACTCCTATACTTCCTTTAAGGGCTGAATTGTATGGCGCATCATAATCCCTGCCCCCTCACAAAAATGGATGGAGACTGTCCACCCAAAAGTTGGTCACCAGCAGCTAATTTACACTGAAGCAGCTTTCACTGGGTCAAGGTGAGACTTTTGTCCTCACCAGAGTGCACACAATGACTTCTCTTAGAGCTTTTGGTCATCAAGCTCCCCTTACCTCTCTCTCTCGCACATGTCTTTTTGCCACGTTTCAGGTCAAATGGCCATAACTCAGAACCCTGAGTTCCGAGGGAAGGTCACTTGACCCAGAATGTTAACTCTGATTTCTCTCCACAGATGCTGCCAGACCTGCAGAAATTTTCCAACAATTTCTGTTTTTGTTTCTGATTAACAACTCAGTTGTTTTGGTTTTTTAATCATGTCTCCTAGTTTTAGATGTTTACACCATACGAAAGGTAGTCAAAAAGGTATTCATCCAATTAACTCCTCCCTTTTGTCAATTATCTTTAGTCCTTTGATAATCATATCCTAAACATGCTTTCATTGACCAACTGATGTCTGTCACATGAATATTGAACCATTACATAATGCTTTTCACTTTGTCTTTGATTGTCTTAAGCTTAAAAGCTGTGGGAGTTGTTTCAAGGGGCTCAGTCATTGTAATATAATAGTTTCACAGGCACACATAGTGCTCTCATTCTTCAAAGTATCAGCATTTAGCTTCAAAAAAGTTTTTTTTTAAAGCATGATGTAAGTTTCCCATGACCCCTTTAAATTGAACACTGGTGCCTGTTTTGGGGTCAAGGCCTGTCCTATGTCCATTGGACGTCCCATCTTCAATCATCAACTTTCTGGCATTTTTGACTGGTCAAACATTGCTTGGCTATTTAGCATTTAGTGGTGGCGGGAAAGTAGTTGCATCCTGCTCTTTTGCTTCTAATGTTGAACCTTTTTGCGAAGGGTAACATTCCAGAATGTCTGAGTACAGTGTAAATTTGAATTGGATAGCTACCCTACAGTAACATCTATGATTCTGCTGAGTTTTGACTTGAGAAGCACACAAGGTCCTAAATCTTGTGGGGGCCAAGGCACGTTTCATGTAAACGGAGGTCTGCAGCATCATAGTTGTATTAAAGATTTCACTCAGCATTGAGCAAAATGTTTAAGTGGAGAATATATATAATATAATATATATATATTAACATCTGAGTTGGAAATATGAAGAAACAGAATTTTGATGTTAGAGGAACACAAAAGTTGATGTTTTGGGTTGGGACCCTTCTTCAGAAACCCAACCGGAAATGTCAGCTTTCCTGCCCCTCTGATACTGCCTGGCCTGCTGTGTTCCTCCAGCTCCACACTGTGTTATCTCTGACTCCAGCGTCAGCAGTTCTTACTATCTCTGTGAGAATTTTGATGCTAGTTAGTTTTATTGCAAATCTAACAATGTAGACTAGGCTTTAGACCATTTCCATTGAATTATATAGAATATTATACCGCAGAAAGCAACCATTTGGTCCTATGCATCAATGCTTCACATAAGCCACTTCATTTTTCTTTAATACCACAACACCATCATCATACTACTCTATCCCTTTATCCATGAAGTATTTATGTAGCTTCTACGTAAATGCTATTTGCCTCAATATTTCATGTAGTTGCAAATTCCACATTGTTACCATGCTCTGAGTGAAGAAGTTGCTTTCTGACATTCTTATAGATATCTTAGTGACTGTCTTCTCTTTATGGCCTTTAGGTTTGGACTCCCTACGGTTGGAACCCCTTCTCTAGGTCAACTCTATCAATAATCCCATTCATGATTTTACAGACTTCTGTCAGGTCAACCCAATGACATCTCTCCTCTAGGGAAAAATGCTCCAGTCTGTCCACTCTTTTCTGATACAGTAGATGTGCCCCACTCAGTTCTGGTGTCAAGCTTGTAACTGCACACTCCTCCCCAACTCTCTCCAATGCTTCTTATATCCTTTTCGCCCAAAATTGTTGTCAGTAAATTTGCTTCTACTTTTCACTGGATGCAGTTAATACTATAATATTCCAAAATAATATATTGAATTTGAATATCTAATTTAGTTTAAAGTACAAAAACAAGGTTTTCAATGTACTTCTTTATTTAAAGAAAAGCATAACTCATGTTTAAATTAAAGGTTGCTTTTACTTTAGAAGCACTTGATCTGTTTATTGTTTCTTTTCTCTCCAGATGTAAACAGATAAATAGCTGTTCTTTCCCACCCTCAGTGCGATCAATGCAAGTTCATACTGGGATAGATTGGAGTGCAAGCAATTTTCCAAGACTCAGCATAACTGTCTTTTAATTCTGTAAAAGGCGTTTCCCTATACTTTTTAAGCAATCGTTTATGATTTCTCGGGTTTGAGCTGCACATTTCTCAAAGCACCATGTGGATGTCATTACATAATCTTTTATATGTGCTGTCAAAGATGTGTGCATGATTTTTGCAGTCATTATAAAATATTCTGCAAGATATTTTAAAGGCATTGCTCCTCAACAATGGAACCCCTTCCAGAATGATGCACACAAGTGGAATGGTTTACTGGACCCCAATCTGAAGATGCTGGATGTTTTGAAATCCACGTGATGGACTGTATTTTTCAGTAAACTTTGGTATTCAAATGTTTTGGATTAAATGGGGGTTCCAGAGCTCACTCACCTGCGGTGAGACTGGTTTACTCATTATCTGGGAGGTGGCATCCGACATGCCTGCTGTATAATGGAGGACAGTAGTGGGTTTTCAATGCTGCATGTCCGAAAAGAGGATGGCAATGCAAGAGCTTCATGCCAGAAGCGCCCTCCTGAAGGCATGAACATTCAAATTTGTAAACTGTGGCCATAGTGGCAGACCATCATTATGAAGGGGGATTCCTCCACCAGAGCAATGCGACCAAAGCTGTAGCTATGGGACTTTTTCCTGGCTATAAGATAAAATGAAGGCCACCAGCCCTCACCCGCCATGACCTCTCAACTCCATTGTCATTTTCATTAGCCTAAGTGGTTTCCCATTTCCGATTATTGGGTAACCACCAGCCGTCCCCACTCTGGATGCCACATCCCTGAAAATACAACAGAGTTGGGAATACGGCAGCATTCTGGCAAGAGATAGTAGGAACTGCAGATGCTGGAGAATCTGAGATAACAAGGTATAGAGCTGGATGAACACAGCAGGCCAAGCAGCATCAGAGGAGCAGGAAGGCTGACATTTCAGGCAGAGACCCTTCTTCAGGCTGGCACCGAGGAATTGCTACAATGGCCATCCTCAAACCTGCCCCTACCTCCACAACGGAATCCAGCCTGATGGGGGCAATTGAGAAATTGTTGCAGTTTTTGTGCAGAATTATGGAAACAATAACCTGTTCCAAAACATTCTGGTCACATAAAGAAGCAAAGTCACCTCTCATGGGGTTTTCAACGGGGCTAGTAGATTTGATGCATACCTGATGATTTGTGATAAAAGATTTGAGGAAAGGTCATAGAGCTGAAACTCTCTTTCTGTTTCTACAGATGTCACCCGACTAACATTTTCTTTTTTTTTCATCTAGAAGTGCTAATACACTCAATTGAAGTTCATTTCCCCTCACCAAATCACCCCTAGTATGTTTTTCTGTTTATTATCCATCACTAATAAATCGATTGTTTTCCAATTGAGTAATTTACGTGCAAAGCCCATTAAGGGCAATACAAACCCTAAAAAGTGAGGAAGAGGTTGAGAAAGGGAGAGGGTGCGAAACCAAAATGGGGTTGGAAAGAGAGAAAAAGTACTCCACCCCCTGCAGTGCCCACCTGTCTCTAAAGGCATCAAGACTTGTGGTGGACACTGTGCTTCCTCTCCAAGGAGCTCCACATTTTCTATTTTTAATATCAGATTTTTATCATTGGCAGTATTTTGCTTTTGATGCATATCTGATAGTCTTACTGGAATGAGGTTGAAACTCACAGATGGTAGTCTAAATTGGCTTAATTACTCTTTAAACTGCTCGAACATGTTCAGGCCCATGTCTGTGTGTGTGTCTGTGAGGTTCTGAGTACAGGGCTTGTTTGTGATGTTCCCAATGATTATTTCTCTGACTCTGTGACCTCTGTCAGCCTAAACACCCTCCAAAACTTCCAGAAGTTCTGCACAGTTCTGGCTTCTTGTGAATCTCAATTTGCTTTGTTCTGCTATTTCAGCTGCTTGTATCCAATATGCTGGGATACCTCCCTAAGGCTCTTTGCCTCACTACCTTTGTCACCTTCTTTGAGATCAAACTCAATGTTTTACTTTCTCGTAGGTGTTATATAAATACAAGATTTTCTTTAAAATTAGTGATAGTAGTCACTAAATAAGCCTGATTTTGCATGGTTTTTATCCTGCATTCTAAGTACACATTCATGCATGGTAAATTATATCACATTTGTGCTAATTAATGTAAATAGTTTTAGTTTGTATGTTAATAATTGACATTAGAAGGACACACTCAGCTGGAGATTTATTTCTGTCTTGCTACTACAGTAATCAAAGTTGTAAATTTAAGAATTGCTACCATGACAATATCAAGTAGAAGAAGTGTAGCATGGTTTAATTGAACACCAAACTCACTAAATCCTCATCAATAGCATGTATGCTGAGCAGCCTATTCAATACCAACCAATTGATGTCCCATTGAAATCGAAATTCCATCTCTAGGCTTAATCCACTACTGAATGGAGACCAACAACAGGATGCCACCATTAAACCCACCTTCCCCTCCCCTGTATTGTCAGCATTCCACAGGGACTGTTCCCTGTGTGACATCCTGGTCCACTCCTCCATCACTCCTAAATCTTCCTCACTTCTCCATGGCACCTTTTCAAGCAATAAAAGAAGCTCTAACACCTTCCAATTCACCTTATCCCTCTTCACTGTGCAAGACCTCAAGTACACGTTCCAGGTATAGCAATGTTTCCCTTGTACTTCTTTCAATCTAGTCGACTGTATTCACTGTTCACAATGTGATCTCCTTTATATTGATGAGACTAAATACAAATTGGGTGAAGAATACCTCCACTCTGTCCTTAGGAGGGATCCTGACTTTTCAGGTATTTGCTATTTCAATAAACTCCCTTACTCTCACGCTAACATTTCCTTCCTGGGCCTGCTACAGTGTTCCAACAAAGCACAAGAAGATGTCTACAAACATGCAGGAAAAAGCACAACTGGCCAGACAGCATCACAGGAGCAGGAAAGTCAATGTTTCGGGCCAAAACCCTTAGTAAGGACAGGGGAAGGGGAGGGGAGCCCAGAAATAAAGAGAAGGAAGGTGGAATGGGGTGGGGGAACGGTAGGAGAGTAGGTGATAGGTGGATGCAGGTAGGCGGTTATTGTAATTGGTCTATAGGAAGGGTGGAGCGGATAGGTGGGTATGAAGATGGACAGGTTAGGTTACGTTAGGTCAGTGAGGTGAGGAAGATGGAGAAGGCTGGACATGGGATAAGGCATGGGGTGGAGAGAGTTTGAAGCTGGTGAAGTCAATGTTGAGGCTATTGGGCTGTAAGCTCCCAAGGCAAAATATCAGGTGTTGTTCCTCCAGTTTACATTTGGCCTCACTCTGATAGTGGAGGAGACCAAAGATGGACATGTCACCAGGGGAGAGGGAGGGGGCATTAAAATGGATGGCAGCCAGAAGCTCGGGTTGATTGGTACATGCAGAGCACAGATGGACTGCAAACCGTTCCCCAAGTCTGCATTTGGTCTCCACCATTTTGGGTGACCATATCATGAGCGACAGACATAATAGATCAGTTTGGATGAAGTGCAGGTGAATCTCTGCCAGATCTGGAAGAATTATTTGGGGTCTTGGAAGGAGGTGAGGGGGGTGGTGTCCTTTCCCTGCAACCGCAAGAGGTGCAACATCTGCCTCCACACCTTCCTTCTCACCTCCGTCCAAGGCCCCAAATGCTGTCTGACCTGCTGTGCTTTACCAGCCTCACACCTATAGCCTCTGGCTTCCAACATCTGCAGTCCTTATTGTCTACAAACTTGCAGGGGAGCTCCAGACTGCCAGTGCTTAAGTAGGTGCACAAAGGCCTTTGAACACATAGTGCCAGAGCCAGAGATGTTGGTATATCCTAGGAAATCCAGGCAGTAGTGTATACATCTCTCTACAGCGAGAGGCAGAATCAGGCTAGAATCGGACAAGAGGGAAGGTTGTGCTAGATGAGGCAAGTTGTGGTTATAGCATGTGAAAACATGCTAGACCTTGCAGAGAGGTCTTTACAGGACTGAATTTGGTGGTCTCAGACTCATTCATGAGTTTGTACAATGTACAGCAAGAAATGATTTGATCTCGGTAGCCTTTATCCTGTAGGACGATCTAGATGCCTGTTATCAAGCTTACATAGTAATCTAAGGATATTTATCACATTGTTGATGTGGAACTGTAGGAATCTCTACATGTATACAAACCTGTGATGGTGGCTTGGGGTAGACAGTAGTAGAAAATCCATTAATAGATCAACTAGTATATTGAGGAAAGAGAACTGGTTTGACTCCTTGTGTTTCAAGTGTGGATTTGAGTGCAGGATGGAGTGCATTAATATATATGAGGAAATTCTTAAACGCAACTGTACA
The DNA here is from genome assembly GCA_024137785.1 of Ginglymostoma cirratum. NCBI lineage: Eukaryota > Metazoa > Chordata > Chondrichthyes > Orectolobiformes > Ginglymostomatidae > Ginglymostoma > Ginglymostoma cirratum. The sequence goes on along the minus strand of JAHRHZ010000019.1, from coordinate 46,945,158 downwards.
ATCAAATAAGCACCAGGCAGGGGGTTATGGGTCATTCTATGGAGGTCACATCTCTGTCATGGAATCTAACAAAGTTGCTCTTGAGAGCTGGTCCTGGAGAAGATTAAGGGCGGCACGGTGGCACAGTGGTTAGCACTGCTGCCTCACAGCGCCAGGGACCTGGGTTCGATTCCACCCTCGGGTAACTGTCTGTGTGGAGTTTGCACATTCTCCCCGTGTCTGCCTGGGTTTCCTCCAGGTACTCCGGTTTCCTCCCACAGTCCAAAGATGTGCAGGTTAGGTGGATTGGCCATGCTAAATTGCCTGTAGTGTCCAGGGATGTGTAGATCAGGTGGGTTGTAGGGGGATGAGTCTGGGTGGGATGCTCTGAGGTTCGGTGTGGACTTGTTGGGCTGAAGGGCCTGTTTTCGCACTGTAGGGATTCTATTCTATTCTATATCCCATGGAGATGCTATTTACTTGGGGATATAGGGTGTTGCTAAAATTGAACCTAGATCTGCACATTGCTACGTTCATAAGTTTAATGAGTACAGATTCAGAAAATGGCACTGTATCTAAATTGCTACGATAGTCCTATGGCACAAATGTCAATGACTTCTTTGATTAGTATGTTAATGACTAGGCTCGCAATTTTGAACGAGTGCACAGACACAGCATTACCATTAATATGCAAATCCAAATGAACCTCATGAAGGTGAAGGAATCCTTCACTGGTCTATGGAAAACTCAATTAGGGCTAGTTGTAAAACAAGTCCTAGATATGATAGCGTGTAAGGGAATATCAATGAAATGTCTTTACCCATCAGCATTGAATCTAAACAAAATTCTGGCAGTTATTCCGGAAAAATGCTTCTACCAGTCAGAGTTCATTTGCCAACCAATCAGCACTCTCTTCCGAAGAGGTATGAACTCTTGTTGCCTGTGAAACTTCATATTCTTGCAATATGAATATGTAATCAGGCTGTTACTCAAGGTAGTACCCTAGTGAGGAACGTAAAATGGCTGCAATCTGGCTGACCTCGGCATCACAATAAACTGACAATGTTCTACACACTGTTGACTCAAAAAGACACTTTATTCCTGTTTTACAGCAACCTGTCACTTTCTCCATTGAACACAATTCCTCAAATTGTTAGAATATAATCTGTGGCCAAGTCTTGAAAGATATCTGAAAGTTCTCTCCTTTTAAACTACATAAAACACCAGGAATGGTGGACAGGCCTAAATCTCCTGCTGGTATGTTTGCTGTTCCGAGTGAGGTGGCACAGATCTGTGCGAAGGCATGAACAACCATCCCAGGGTCTTACTATTAGTAGCTGACTCAAATGGTCTGTGTTCTTTAGAAAGAAACTGCCCATAACTGCTGGAAGAGATTGACAACTGGTATGGGGCTCGCACTTCAGATCACTGTTAACTGAGAGATGAAAACCTCACAAATTCTGTATTAAGTGAATGTCAGGTTGCAACTGTTTCACATTTCTTACAAGAGGCAATTAAGCAATTAATATGCTTAAGGATTTTGCTTGCTTGTATTTTACAGTTAAATATTTAATAATTGTAAGGTGCTAACTTCAATTCTGTAATATCAATTATTTAGCTTCCACATCCAGGATTTTACACAGCCTGGCAGGAAGGGAAAGGCTGTATTAGAAGTAGTTGGTGATGTCCATCCTCCTTTGACTCTCAGTGATGGAGCAATCTCGTGTTGGTCAGTCATGTAATGCCTGGTAAGCAGAGTACACTACCAGTCATTAGCTGAAGACCAGGATCGAAATGGGAAGCACTTTATCAGCTGATGATCGGATGTGCTTGCACAATATTTAAAGGGCTGTCTGCCCTCTCTAGCGCACTGTTAAGATCTACAAGAAACCTCTGACCCTTTAGCCCCTCAGTCTTGGTATAGTGAGACATGCTTTTTGACATGGTAGATGACACATCTTAACTGGCCTTATGGTTCAGTGATGACTCTTTGCCTGTGTGGGTTACTTAGCCAGATTGGAGGTCTTTTCCCCATGAATAGAAGGCAGAGATGGATAAATTTATACAAACAAGTCTGCATGGTTCTGATCTCTTGAAAAAGCCCTACATGACAATTTTCAAGAAGGGAAAACAGAAAATACACATAGAGGACAGAATTTGAAGAAAGGAGATACACACCGAAGGGAAGAGACTCAGTGAACCGAACAACCAAGACCTTAGTCCAAGATCCCCTCGTGAGTGATTTAAAATACTTCCAGTCAGTTTATCTAAAGGGTAATGATATGATTTAATCAGAAATATTTGGTTAAATGTTCTAAATAAAGTTGTTGAATTTAGTGTGAGATTCCGTCAATTGTAATTTTCAGTGCTGAATTTTAAAATGTAGAATCACCCACAACAGGGAGTTCAGTCCAAGGGGAATAGTCAAAAAAGAGCAAGTTTTACAGTAGTGAATTCAGGTATCATTTCTTTTCACACAAATGATGGAAGATGTTTGGAACTCACCTTCACAAATGCAACATGGGCTCAGTAGACAATGTCTGTTTACATTGCCTTTTCTCATTCCAGTAAAATATATTATTTCACCAGTCTCTCAATTAAATTTTATTTGCCATGTATACAGCCACTTCACCAGTCTTCAGGTGTTCTTCTGAAGTCTGTTGTTACCCTCCTCATTGTATATTTCCAAGTTTCATGTCTTTAATGTTGTAATGATATGCTTTATTGCAATGTTCATGTCAGCAATCTATATAGAAAAGAACATTGTAATACTGATAACTGGGGTTCAGCACAGTACGTTTCTTTTCAGTTGAAAAAAAAACTATTCACCACTTTACCTATTTCATATCCCTACTGCCGCTCTACCTTTAATCCCAAGCACCTTAATTTGACTTACAAGTCAATCACTTAGGGTATGGACAGGGTAGATGGAGAAGACTTGTTCCCCTATTGGAGAGTGGCTGAGACCCAGCGGACACAGATTTACAATGATTGACAAATGAACCAAGGACGATGTGAAGAAAATCTTTTTCTATGCATCAAATGGTCACGATCTGGAACACATTGCCTGAAAAAGTGATGGAGCTGGATTTAGTTTTTGTTTACCAAAGGAAATTGGGTATTCATAAAACAAAACAAGGTGCAGGGAAAGGACTGACTATTGACATGAGCCAAATTTCTCTTACCGAGAATTAGCAACATGCTGCATCGTATCCTCTGTGTGAAAACCATTCTTTGATTCTGCTTGGAGCTAATTTATTGTCTGAGACATGCTTTGTTTAATATATTCATGTAGAAGATAGTTTGGATTACACCAGATAAAACCAATCAATTATTTTGTACCTTGAAAATATAACAATTATGAATTTTTCCTAAGAGGGCATTCAGACAAATGTCGTTATAATTCTGATAGATCTATTACATAGACTGGAGCACACAGTGGTGCTGAGAAATATTTGTATTACTCAGTGGCATGTAATGCATCACAAGTGTTTAAATACTCATTTAATATTACAAATTCTGTAATAAATTATAAAAGGGGGAATTTAATGCACAGTGCAATTGATTTATAATAGAGTGATTGGCAAGGTAGTGTTTTGCCTGCCGCATTGAACTGGCTGCTCTCTTGTAATGTACATAAAGAGTGATCTCCAACATCTTTAAATACACAAAAAGATCTTTCTTACAATCAAACAATCAGAACTTTTCAATTCATTGTCCATAAAATATTTATATTGAAAACTGTAGCCGGTGTAAGTCTGAAACACTCTCCTGCTTTGTGTGAGAGCATCAGTGTTAGTCAAGTTGGACATGGGAAACTGTTGCATGGTTTCATCCACTTTCCAAAGATTCTTCTGGGACTGATACATGTGCTTAAACAAGTGCTGTGCCACTTACTTATTATCCATAAACTTATAATAGGAGTCTGTTAACAATAGTTATCCAAGAGGTTTGGTTTTTCATCAAGGGAATTAACTTCAATTATCTTTCAGTGCTCAGTATTTCTCTAATGCTGCTGGTATCCATTTGTGTGCATCTTACTGTTGTCACTTCCAGATTCGACATTCTAATTCACTCCTTGCTATTTGTTTATTTTCCGCTGTCCATATGCATACGGTATGTTTTCATAGAAAAGTCAAGCTTTTATTTGCAAACATTCAGGCAAAAGGTTGACTTTTACAAAAGTAATACTTTTCACGGGTTGAGATATTTAATAGATTAATCCATTTATGCAATTTGCTAATGTAAACAGATGACTTTAATAGTACATCTACTTTATGATTAGCTTCAATGATTTGGAGCAAATAGCATTTTAAATACTTATCCTTTTTGCACATATTGCAAATTTCTGATATTTTAGAAGTGTCTATGTTAGTGATTTTGAAATTGGTTGCTTTAATCTCCAAATTTTTTGATCTCCAAGATGGCAACAGAGTAGCAGCGCAGCGTGGGGGCTTGTGCCTGGAGGACATCTTCCGCTTTTACATTTTTTTCTTCTTTCACAGCTTTTTTTGCTTACCTTAGTCTACTTACCTTCAGTGGAGAGATCAAGACAGCACGGGGAGCACAGAGTAGAACAAGAGAGTAAATCTAATGCAGAGGAGAGCGAACCCAGTGCGGAGGAGATTGAGCCCACTGCAAAGGTGGTAGAGGTCTCCCAGCATCTGCAGTGGCGTCAAGCATGGGGAGATCGAATTCAATGTGAACAAGATTAAGCCAAGCACAGAGGAGATTGAACTCTTGTCGGAAGTGCGAGCCAGCATGGCTTAGCACTTAAGAAGGACTGCAAAGTTGAACTTTTAACTTTAATTCCTTATTTTTCTACTTTGTGCCTAAGATTTTGTACCTAGGTACCTAAGATGGTGCCAGGAATGGCGATATTGTACACTTTTCACTGTACTCCTCTATCCTTGTACTTGAGTACATGTGACAATAAAATCTAATTCTATTCTAATAGGAATTAGTGCTTTCACAGATTAAATCTCAGGAAATTGTGGAAAATCATAGAATGTCGATCAACAATCTCCCAAGAATACAGAGGAATACAGAGTACTGGGCTATGGTAAGATTCTTGGTAGTGTGGACGAGCAGAGAGATCTCGGTGTCCATGTGCATAGATCCCTGACAGTTGCCATCCAGGTTGATAGGGTTGTTAGGAAGGCGTACGGTGTGTTAGGTTTTATTGGTAGAGGGATTGAGTTTCGGAGCCGTGAGGTCATGTTGCAGATGTACAAAACTCTGGTGCGGCCGCACTTGGAGTATTGCGTACAGTTCTGGTCACCGCATTATAAGAAGGATGTGGAAGCATTGGAAAGGGTGCAGAGGAGATTTACCAGGATGTTGCCTGGTATGGAGGGAAGGTCTTATGAGGAAAGGCTGAGGGACTTGAGGCTGTTTTCGTTAGAGAGAAGAAGGTTAAGAGGTGACTTAATAGAGACTTACAAGATGATCAGAGGATTGGATAGGGTGGACTGTGAGAGCCTTTTTCCTCGGATGGTGATGGCTAGCGCGAGGGGACATAGCTTTAAATTGAGGGGTGATCGATATAGGACAGATGTCAGAGGTAGGTTCTTGACTCAGAGAGTAGTAAGGGCATGGAATGCCTTGCCTGCAGCAGTTGTAGACTCGCCAACTTCAAGGGCATTTAAATGGTCGTTGGATAAACATATGGATGATAATGGAATAGAATAGGTTAGATGGGCTTCAGATTGGTTTCACAGGTTGGCGCAACATCGAGGGCTGAAGGGCCTGTACTGTGCTGTAATGTTCTATGTTCTATAAGAAATGCTGTGATGCCAGGCACACTTCACGAGGATAGCCAGACTATGGAAGCACACACATATATCACATCATTATATAATCCAATTGTAAATACATTCAGCCAGACAGTTTTCCGTGTTGAGTCTACAGTTTCCTATTTTTGTCTTGCTATATGGTGTAGTCTTTGTCTTCTTAACTTTCAGTCTTCAGTATTTCTCTTATAAAAGATCAATGTATACCCTGACTTGTACTGAAATAGTACAACAGAGAGTAAAAGAAGTGAGATGATGTACTTATCAGGTAAGAATGAATGGATTAAGGTTGTTTACTCTGGAAAAGAAAACGCTGAACAATGACCTGAAGTTGTTACATTAGTGAGAGGATTTGTTGGTGTAGATGTGGAGAGAGTTTCTATTTGTGGGAGTCCAAAACTAGACATCATAATACAAGATAATCATGAATAAATGCAAAACAGAATTCAGGACAAATATTGGCATAATTGTAGCATGCATACTAGAAAAAGTAATGAACTGAAATTCTATTGATGCATGCAAGGGGAAGCTAGATAACTGCAGCAAGGAGAATGGATTAGAAGGATCTGGTAGGATTACACAAAGTAAGCTGGGAGGATAAGTTTGTGGGGTATAGACAGTAGCAATGACCAATTGGACAGAATGGCCTGTTTCCATACTGTGCACTTAAAGTAACTTCCACATCATAAGAACATGTTGTACTAAGGAAACATGGTGGCTCAGTGGTTAGCACTGCTGCCTCACAGTGCTAAGAACCTGGGTGTGCCTCCACCCTTGTGCGACTGTCAAAACTGTGGGAGGAAACCAAGATGTGCGGGCAAGGTGGATTGGCCGTGTTAAATTGCCCATAGTATTCAGGGGTGCCTAGATTAGGTGGGTTATCGAGGGATGGGTCTGGGTGTGATGTTCTGAGGGTCGGTTTGGGCTGAAGGGCCTGTTTCCACACTAGGTTATCTATGATGAAACTTGTCCTGCATTTTACAACAGGACATGCTGTTGGAAAAAAATCTCAAAGTATAAAACCCTGCATGCTGTTGAAATTTTGGTTCAGTTTGTACTGTGACAAATTCTCACTCTACAATGGGTCCACATTGTCCTAATTAACCACTGTCCACCCACTTGTATTGAAGTACTGAATGATTGTTGTTGTCAGTTGCAATGTTGCACACTCGTTCCATGCATTGTATCCATTATTTTGGCAGGCTTTATGGCAGTATTTTGAACAATCTCCTTACTACTCTCTCCTCACATTATATTAACTTCATGTCTTTTGAAAGAATACGTTGCTGTCGATCAAAGATGCAAGCATGTTTTTGCTGAAGTCCTTTCTTTGAGAAGTGGATATATCAATTAACAACAATAAGCCTGAATGAACACTGTACTGGAGAAGTAGACTGGATGTCATAAGATTTCCTGTACTCTGCCATCATATGAAAGACACTGGCCATCATATAGTGGCTGAGGAGACTGAGTTTTTTAATGACAGCTATAGGAAAGACTTGGTACAAAAACATGAACTTAAATATCCAGTGTTCAGTGCACACCATGATTTGCTTTCACAAAGCTGCTAAATGTCTGGACTGAGATCAATAGTTGAAGTGGTCTTTAAAAGCCTGATTTTCAATTAAAATTCTGAAATATCAGTGCAGGAAATCCAGCAATGTCTTTTACAAATATGTGATAAGTATTGAAAAAAATGAACAATTGAAAGGAATTACTGATTTCAACTTGGGATCGATCTATATACGACTGTCTAAAATTAAGACGGTTCTTTCTCCAGGGCTCTAAAGAGAATTGACAAAACATATTTAACCATCTCAGTGAGGCAGGCTCCAGGCGATGTCTGCAAGAACATCATTGCTAAATCAACTGTAAAATGTTTAAAGCATTGGAAATCTAATGCAAGTTCACTCTTAATTATTGAGTTAACAAATGAGTTGTTTATAATTAACTAGCAACATTTGTTTAGAACGGTAAATGTTGGAAGCCAGAAATTTAAACAAAAGACAAAACTGAATTGCACAATAATTTGATCAGACACTAAAATTGAAACAATTGTCACACCTGCATAATTGTAATGTAATGTTATATACTTTATAAAGAAGGCCAATCTGCCTTTGTAAAATTAACACAATCTTATAAGAAGTCATTGCAGTTAAAAGTAGACAGACTGGTGTGTTATTTTAAATATCAATCACAAAATATCAATAATAATCCTGGAATTCCAGGACTATCCACTGAAACCTCAAAAAGTGTGAAGACACAAAGGCTGCTGCGCTGTTGGACAGAAGATTGGGTGAACACTACAAGGAATTTCAGGATAATTGTGCTTTGCGAACAATAATTCAAAGTTGGTATCAGCAACCATTTTGTTTGGTTGTGATTAAAACCTGGCTGAAAGAGCTTTGAGTATGTAGAGGTCTCAGGAGATTGTGTGAAGTCAGATCCAGGCAGTACCTCCTTCTGAGCTCACTGTGAACAGCACTTGAAAACTGGGTTTTCTCTCCAACATCAGCATCTTCAGAGAAAAAGTATCCAGAAAGCCTCCAAGTTCTACCAAAGAGGATTGTAAGCAGTTTTCAGGCATCAGGCCAGCAGAATGAGAAGTACTTGTTACTTGATCCCCGCTTTACCTACTGAATTAATCTATAAAAGATGACCTCCAATTCTTTGACAACTGATGCCATCACATCTGCTGAATTCTGACTTCATGTTTTCAACACCTTCCACCTCAATATGGGGCTCATCTTTGTGCCATTCACAAAGTTACTTACCATCCCTCATTCATGAATAACACAAAAAATACGGGACCAAGCGTGATCCCTGTGGTGTACCACTGCACATTGGATTCCAGTCAAACAAATGGCCTTCCATCACCACCCTCTATCTCCTGTCTCCAAGCTAATTTTGGATCCATCTTGCCAAGTTACCCTGCCTTTCAAACTTTTACCTTCTTTATCAGTTTCCCATGTGGGATCTTGTCAAAACCCTTGCTGAAATCTATATAAACTACATCAACTGCCCTACCCTCATTCAAACACTTTTTTATCTCATGGAGTCATAGAGTCACAGAGCTGTATAGCATGGAAATAGACCCTTTGGTCCAACTCATCCATTAATCGTCAATTAAACTGGTCCCATTTGCCGGCATTTGGCCCATATCCGTCTAAACCTTTCCTATTCATATACCCATCCGGATGCCTTTTAAATGTTGTAATTGTACTAGTCTCCACTTCCTCTGGCAGCTCATTCCATACACATACCACCCTCTGCGTGAAAGAGTTGTCCATTAAGTCCCTTTTAAATTTTTCCCCTCTTAAACCTATGCCCTTTAGTTTTGGACTCTGCATCTTGGGAAAAAGACCTTGGCGGTCCTCAAAGAAGTTCCACCAGATTTGTGACCTTCCTCTGACAAAGCCATGCTGATTATCCCTGATCAAACTTTGACTCTCTAAATGGAGATTAATTTTCTCCTTCACTATTTTCTCTAATAGTTTCCCTGCCGCTGATGTTAGATTCACTGCTCTATAGTTCCCTGGTCGACCTCTACCACCCTTCTTGTCCAGTGGAACCACATTAGCTGTGCTCCAGTCCTATGGTACCTCCCCTGTGGCCAGAGACAATTAAAAAATTTGGGTCAGGGCCCCTGTAATTGTCTCCCTCATCTCCCACAGTGCCCTGGGATATAACTTATCCAGAATTGGGGATTTGTTCTCTTTTCATTCCGCCAAAACCTCCAATATGTCTTCGCTTCTATATCAATCTGCTAAAGGACTCCACAGTCCATCTTCTCAAATTCTGTAATTGTACTTTCGTTCTTCCAAGTAAAGCCATATGTGAAATATTCATTTACACTGTACCAATGTCCTTTGGCTTCACACTCAGATTGTCCCATGATGTCTAGTAGATCCTACTCTTTCCCTAATCATTCTCTTTCCCTGGATATACTTGTAAAATACCCTGGGATTCTCCCTAATCTTACCCACCAGGTTTTTCTCATGCCCCCTCTCTACTCTCCTAATTGTCTTCTGGGAGTAGCCCCCTGCACTTCCTGTACTCCTCCATGCCTTCCATTGTTTTGGTCCCTTTACACGTGTTATACATCTCTCTTTTCCATTTTATTCAGTCCACAATATTCCTAGATATCTGTGGCTCTCTGGGCCTGTTACTTCTGCATTTGACCCTAAAGGAAACATTTTAATCTTTGCATCTGTATTCTTAGTTAATAGTTTGATCACTTTTACTTGAATAATTTACAGCAGTAGATTTGCAATGAACCAACCCTTTTTTTGTTTAAGACTAAAGCTTTGCTGCTGGTTAGTTTCTTTTAAGTTGAAAACACTTGAGAAACTGAAAGGGAGCTAAGGGAGCGATACAAATTAGCAGTTCATGGTCCATGGACCACCTAGTGTGTCGTGACAATTTATCATGTTACTGGGACCTTGTTTCAAAACCCATGAAAGTTGTCACAGAGTGGTTGCAGAAAAACCACAATGGATATGTGAGAATGCTACAAGACAGACAAGTGTTGCATATCATGAGAGCAGATCTGAGGCAGGTTTAGCTACAAGCAGCAGAGACGAATCAAAATTAAAAAAGGAAATTTGGTAAAAGGGTGAAAACAGAATAAATGGGTACTGTGCCAATAAGACATGCCTGTGTGACAGTCTGGTTATAATGTAAAGTTTTGGTACTAATTGCAACATTGTCATAATTTGAATATGGCTGCACATGCTAAACCAGTACTGACATGCTAATTAGACACAATTTTACTGGGTTGTATGCATAGGCACCATACATACACTTCCACCTCCACTTCCACTTCCAATCATGGAAACTTCAGTTGTCCCTGGTGAACTCATGCGTGTCCAGGCAAAGCTCCCAGTGAACCACTTTTCAGAGCTGGAGCTGCAGGTGAATTCATTGTGGAGCATCTGTGATGCTGAGTATGTCGTGGATTGCACGTTCAGTGAGGTGGTTACACCACAAGGTGAAGACCGAGCAGACAGAAAGGGCATTGGTGACCACTAGGCAAAGTAGAGGAAGGACAGTAGTGCAGGGGTCTTCTGTGGTCACCCCTCTTTTGAACAGAAATACCATCTTGGATACTGTTTGGGGAAAGAAGTGGGAGCCAGTTTCATGGCATGATCGGTGGATCTGCTACACAAAAAGCGAGTAAGAAGGATGGCAGCATTATGGTGATAGGGGACATAATTGTTAGGGGAACAGACTGGTATTTCTGCAGCTGCAAAAGAGACTCCTGGATGGAATGTGCCAGGGTCAGGGATGTCACTGAACAGTTGCAGAGTGTTTTGAATGGGGAAGACAAATAAATGGAGGTCGTGCCGCATATTGGTACCAATGTCATGAGTAGAAAAAAAGATGAGGTCCTGCAAGTAGAATTTAGGGAGCTAGAAAGAAGATCAAAAAACAGGTCCTCAAAAGGTAATAGTCTCTGGATTACTTCCAGGATCACATGCTAGTGAGTATAGAAACAGGAGGTTAGTCTAGAGTAATAGAGTCATGTTCATACAACATAGAAACAGACACCTCAGTCCAACTAGTCCACGCCAAACATAATCTCAAATTAAACGTGTCCCACCTGCCTGCTCCTGGCCCATAACCCTCCAAACCTTTCCTATTCATGTACTTATATAAACATTGTAATTGTATCTACATTCACCACTTGCTCAGGAAGTTCATTCCACACGCGAACCACCCTCTGTGTAAACATTCCCCCTCAATGCCTGTTTTAAATCTCTCTCCCCTCACCTTAAAAATGTACCCCTTAGTCTTGAAATCCCCCATTGGAGGGAAAAGACAACTATAAGACAACTATCCATACCCCTCATGATTTTCTAAACTTCTATAAAGATCACCTCTCAACCTCCTACACTCCAGTGAAAACTGTCCCAGCCTATGCAGCCTTTTTTTATGACTCAAACCTTCCAGACCCGGCAACATCCTGGTAAATCTCTTCTGGACTCTCTCCAGCTTAATAACACCCTTCCTATAACTGGACACAGTACTCCAGAAGAGGCCTTAACAATGTCCTTTACAACGTCAACGTTCTCCTCTACTCAGGACTGAGCAATGAAGGCAAGCATGCTAAACACCTTTTTAACCACCGTGTCTATATATCATTCAAACTTTAAAGAATTATGTACCGGCACCCCTAGGTCCCTCTGTTCTACAACACTACTGAAGGCTCTACCATCAATTGTATAAGCCCTACCCCTGTTTGTTGTACCAAAATGCAATACCTCGCATTGATCCAAATTGAATTCCATCTGCCATTTTTCAACACATTGACCATTGACCATTTGATCAAGATCCCTTTGTAATCTTAGAAAACCTTCTTTATTGTCTACTGCACCACCAATTTTGGTGTCATCTGCAAACTTACTAACCATGACTTCAATATTCTAATCCAAATCATTTATATGAATGACAAATTAAAGAGGACTCAGAACTGATCCCTGTGGAACACTGCTGGTGACAGGCCTTCAGTCTGAAAAATAACCCTCCACCATCACTCTTTGTCTCCTGCTGTTAAGCCAATTATATATCCAATTGGCAAGCTCACTCTGAATCCCATGGCTGGAGACATGATGCAAGAAGGAGAATTTTAAATTTCTGCAGCATTGGGACAATTTTTGTGGGCACTGGAATGTGTGCAAGTTGGAAGGGGTGCACCTGAACTGAAATAGGGGCTAGCAGTCTTCCAGGCAAATTTGATAATGCTGTTGGGGAGGACTTAAAATAACTTGGCATGGGTGTGGGATCCAGACAGAGTGTTCAGCAGGGGTAACTGCGTGGCCAAAATCAGAAGAAACAGCAAGGGAGGCATAGAAATTATAGGCCAGTTAAGGGACAAGGATGGTTGGCAAATTTGGATGGTATTTGTTTTAATGCAAGGAGTCTGATGAACAGGGCAGATGAGTTGACGGCATGAGTTAAAACATGGAGGTATGATGTCGTGCTGTTGCTGGGACATGGATGAGTGACGGGCAGGATTAACAGCTGAATGTTCTGGGATATAGGGTTTTCAGAAAAGACAGGAAAGGAGGTAAAACAGGAGGGCATGTCACAATATTGATCAGTAAATCTATTAGAGGAGTAGGAAGGAATAACATCTTAGAAGGCTTCTCAAATGAAACCATATAGATAGAAACTAAAACCAAAAAGGAGCAACTATATTTCTGGGGGTGTGTGAGAGGCCTCCTAGCAGTTGGAGAGTAATAGAACAGCAGATATGTAGGGAAATTTCAGAGAAATGTAGAATTATAAAGACAGGAGGGGATTTCAACTTCCCCAATGTTAACTGAGATAGTCGTAGTGTGAAAGGTTTAGAGCGAGAAGAATTCTTGAAATGCATCCAAGAGATATTTTTGAGCCACTAAGTAGAAGACCTGCAAGAGAGAGACAGTCCTGGACTTAATCTTAGGTAATGAAGCTGGGCAAGATGGAGAATTGGTGGGATGCATTTTGCAGACAATGATCGCAACTCTGTTAGATACATTGTGATGGAAAAGGACAAGGGCCAGTCTGAAATCAAAGTTCTAAACTGGATGAAGCTGGGTGATTTTGATAAGATCAGATATGATTTGCTGTGTGGACTTGGAGTAGATACTTTTTGGTAAATCTGTGTAAGAGCAGTGGAACACATTTAGGAAGGAAATAGGGAGAGTACACAGCCAACATGTTCCAATAAAGGTAAAGGGTGGGACCAACAAATCCAGCAAATTCAGGATTGGATAAAGAGAAAAAGAGAGGTGTATGGCAGAAACCAGGTGTCAAAACAATGACAGCAGGAACTGCAGATGCTGGAGAATCTGAGATAACAAGGTGTAGAGCTGGATGAACACAGCAGGCCAAGCAGCATCAGAGGAGCAGGAAAGCTGATGTTTCGGGTCTAGACCCTTCTTCAGAG
>JAHRHZ010000019.1:46886984-46931054 GCA_024137785.1 Ginglymostoma cirratum | reverse complement strand
TTGGCCTGCTGTGTTCATCCAGCTCTACACCTTGTTATGTCATAACAATGATCCTAGAGGAGTACAGAACAGGCAATAGGGAATTTCAGAAGGAAATTGGGAGAGCAAAAAGGAAGCAAAGGAAAATTCTAAAGTATTTTACAAATACATTAACGGGTAACAGGATAACTAGGGAAAGAGTTGTGCCCATTAAGGACCACAGAGTTAATGCTGTGTCGGGAGTTGGAAGACGTAGGTCGGGTTTGAAATGAATAGTTTGAGTTGGTGTTCCTGAGTGAGGAGGATGATTCAGGAATAGAAACCAGAGAGAAGGATTAAAAATTTAAACAAGTTATCATAGACAGAGAGGAGATTCTGAGTGGCTCGACATGCTAAAAAGTAGGTGATTCTCCAGGTTAAATGTATCTCAGGCTGATGAGTGAAGCAAGGTAGGAAATAACAAGGGTGCTGGCAATAATTTCACTTCCTCTCTGGCCACAGGAGAAGTGCCATAATACTAGACGACAGCCAGTGTGGTACCATTATTTAAGAAGGAAGCTAGGGATAAGCCAGGCCAAGTGGGAAAACTACTGGAAGCAAGTCTGAGGGAGAGAATTAATGTGTACTCGGAGAGGCAGGGATTAATCAAGAACACTCAGCATGGCTTTGTTAAGGGGAGGTGATGTCTGACCATTTTTTTGAATTTTTTGAAGCATGATCAGATGTGTAGATAAAGGCTATGGATTCTGTGTAGACTACTTGGACTTCACCCAAGCCTTTGATAAGGTCTTACGTAGGAAATTGATAGCAAAAGTAAAAGCCCATGGGAAATTTGATGACTTTGATCCAGAATTGGCTGAGTGGCAGGAGACAGAAGGGGAAAAGTCGATTGGTGTTTTTCTGACTGGCAACATGTGTCCAGTTCAGTTCCTCAGGGGTTAGTTTGGGGGCCCTTACTGTTTGTGGAATGTACAAATGATTTACACATCAACGTAGGAGGATTGATCAGTAAGTTCATACAAGATACAAAAATTTTTGGGGTGGTAAATATTGAAGAGGACAGCCTTAGATTAAAAGAGAATACAGATGGGCTTGTCAGATAGGTTGATTAGTGGCAAATGGAATTCAATCCAAATAAATATGAGGTCATGCACTTGGGCAGAACAAACAAAGAAACGAAACAGATGTTAAATGATAGGACCTTGGGAAGGACCGAGGATCAGAAGGATCCTGGTATGCATGTCCACCAGTCCCTTAAATCCCTGGGACAGGTAGATGAACTGGTTAAAAAGCCATATAGTATATTTACATTTACTAGCCAAGACATTGAGTTTAAGAGTAGGGAGGTTATGCTGGAACTGCATAAAACAATGGTCAGGCCACAATGAAAGTATTGTGTGCAGTTCTGGAATCCATATTATAAGAGCGATGTGTTAATGATGGAGAAGGTGCAGAGGAGATTTACCAGGATATTTCAGGGGCTGGAGAGTTTTAGTTATGAAGAAAGATTGAACAGACTAGAGTTGTTTTCCTTGGAGTAGAGGAGACTAAGTGGAGATATGATTGAGATATATAAAATTATGAGGGGCATAGAAAGGACAGACAGAAAGGAACTTTTTCCATTGGTAGCAGGATCAATGACCAGGGGCAGAGCAAGGGGCAGGAGTTTAGAGCGGGTGTCAGGAAAACAGTTTTCACTAGAGGCTGATGGGAATCTGGAACTTACTGCCTGTAAGGGTGGTAGTGGCAGAAACCCTCATAACATTTAGGAAGTATTTAGATGTGCACTTATGATGCCAAGGATACAAGGCCATGGGCCAAGTACTGGAAAATGGGATAAGATTAGTTAGGTAGTTGTTGTTGACCAACACATACTTGATAGACTATGGGGATCGTAGACCACTGTGGGGATGTTTGCTGATGATTGCACAATGGTCAGCACCATTTGCAACTCCTGAGATACTGAAGCAGCCCATGTCCAAAACTGGACAGTATCTAGGCTTGTGTTGTTAAAGGCAAGTAACATTTGTACCACACAAATGCCAGCCAATGATCGTGTCTTACAAGAGAGAATCTAACCAACATCCTTTGATTTTCAATTGTTTGCCATTGATGAATCACCCATTATCATAGTCTTGAGATTCATCATTGCCCACAAGCTGAACTGGAACAGTCGTGTAATTACTGTGGATAAAAGAGCAGGGAACAGGCTATGAAATATGCAGTGAGCAACACGCCTCCTGTCCCCACACTGCAAGTCCATTGACTAAAAGATACAAATCAGGAACGTGATGGAAAATTTTACAATTGTCTGGATGTGAATAGCTCCAATCTTACTCAAGAAGCTTCACAGCATCCAGGACAAAGCAGCCCATTTGACCGCCACCTCATCCACCACCTTAAACATTCACTCCCTCCTGATATAAATCTAATGAAAATCCATGTTAGCAGGTCAGAAATGATTCAAAGTACAATAATTTTTCCTCACCCATGTGTACAGCATTGTTATTTGTTGTGATTAGTTTAGTAAGAGAGCTAAAAGTACTGGCCTGACTCAAGGCCGGTACACATTGATGATTAAAGGGGAGTTAGGGACATTTACTTTATTGTGGAAGAAACAATGTTGTGGTTTTTGTTCACTGTTGATGATCATGTTAATACCCAGCCCAATATTTGCCCCTCTGTGGGATGGAGCTGAATTTGGAAGACAACTGGTCCGCCTTCTAGGCATTGTAATGGGCATTGTCCAAGGTCACTCTCAGCAAGATCATTGAGTCATAGAGTCATAGAATCGCACAGCGTGGAAATAAACTCTTCAGTCCAACGCGTTCATGTCAACCAGATATCCTAATTAGTCAATTTGCCAGCATTTGGCCCAGATCCCTCTAAACCTTTCCTATTCATGTACCCATCCAGATGCCTTTTAAATGTTGCAATTGTACCAGCCTCCACCACTTTCGCTGGCAGCTCATTTCATACATGTACCATCCTCTGCATGAAAAAGTTGGCCCTCAGGTCCCTTTTAAATCTTTCCCCCCTCACCTTAAACCTATGCCCTCTATTTTGGACTTCCCTTCCCTGGAGAAAAGACATTGGCTATTCATCCTATGCATACTCCTCATGATCTGATAAACTTCTTTAATGTCACCCCTCAGACTCTGATGCTCCAGGGAAAATAACTCCTGTCTATTCAGCCTCTCACTTTGCCTCAAACTCTCCAACCCTGGCAACATCCTTGTGAACCTTTTCTGAACCCTCTCAAGTTTCACAGCATTTTCCTATAGCTGGGAGACCGGAATTGAATGTAGTATTCTGAAAGTGGCTTAATCAATGTCCTGTATAGCCACAACATGACCCTCCAAATCCTATACCCAATGTGCTGACCAATGAAGGCAAGCATACCAAACGCCTTCTTCACTGTCCTGCCTACCTGCGACTCCACTTTCAAGGACCTGCACTCCAAGGTCTCTTTATTCAGCAACACATTAAGTGTATAAGTCCTGCCCTCATTTGCCTTTCCAAAATGCAGCACCACACATTTATTTAAATTAAACCCCATCTGCCACTCCTGATAGAAACGATAGAGGTGAACTCAGACCTACTTTACTAATCAACATGCTGAGATGGACCCATATATCAACAATGTTGATCTGAGTCTTTAGGTCTTCTTTTTCAAAGACTGACTTACTGTCCCCATCATTCACCCACCACACTCAGATGTCAGGCTTTTCCCTGCCCGAATCCTCCATGCTCTCTACACCACTCCATGCCAAACCCACTCAAACTGCTGGCTCAACCTTGCCAGTCCATGAACAACTATACAAACTGCAATTGTCTTACATTGTGCTGCAGAGTTAAGCAGGGAAAATTGCTGACCTTGCACATAATCGTACAAAAGCAACTGATTCCCACCATTCTAAAACAAATGCGACTTTGGTGTGGTGAGATTTTAAAGCATTTTTGACTTTCTTAAAAGCTAGGGTGCAGTTAAATAAAAGTTTCATGGTATTGAGTATTCAGGAAAGGCAAATGTATTAATCAAATATGAACCTGCCACGGGCTGATGTGGATCTCAAAACACCACTAACACACTATCCGCCTGCCCCTCTCTCCCTATTTATTTCAGAACCCTCTTCCCCTCCCCCAGTTCTGATGAAGGGTCTCGGCCCGAAACGTCAAGTTTTCCTGCTCCTATGATGCTGCTTGGCCTGCTGTGTTCATCCAGCCCCATACCTTGTTATCTCGGATTCTCCAGCATCTGCAGTACCTTTTATCACTAACACACTGCTGGCTTTAACTCTGCATCACAACCAGCCATTGACAAATCAAGATTTTGCATCCTGCTTAACACAGTCACACCATACACCATGGTCCTGCTCTCATCGTCTCCATTCATACTAGCCAGTATTTGTGGAGTCTGTACAAGGAGGCCATCAATGTATTTCGTTTCAGGTTGTAACCTGGTCTCCAGTCAGGTCATTACAGGGATTAGACTGTCACCTGTATGGAGTTTAGAAATATTCCTGATTACAACTTCTGCATCTGTTCGTTGTGAGCTCAGAAGAGTTAAAAAAAAACGTTGCTGCAAAAAGAAGGCTTTTGTTTTGGAACGCTGAGCAATAAGCAGCCTTATTATTCAGTGCTAACGGTTCCATCTTCAGCTGCAAATTTAATTCCCTGAGCTATCATTGTGCTGATCACCTTGTCAATCATTGACATTTCAGATGGTCACAACCCACAGGATCGGCACCCACAGGAATTCTCAACACAGGACGAGTTTACTCAAGAGGCCTCTTTGCCAGATACCAGGCAACTGAGCGCAGAGCTAATAACGAAGAGCTGTAGTTAAATTATTGTTGTGCTTATTGAAAAATATCCTGCAACAAAGCCCTCATGGGCATGATTCTTCATGGTTACTGAACAAGCACTGAGCAAGGACGTCTCTCCTAAATTCTGTACAAAAGTGAAATGCAGATGCTGGAAATTAATAAAAACACAAAATGCAGCAAAGTCTCAATAAATCAGGTAGCAGTCATGGATAAAGTTAAAGTTGCCAAAGTCCCAGAGGACCATAGGGCTGCTTCTCATTAGAGAGTGATGATTTTAAGCTGTTGGCCACACACCTCATGTGAGGAGGAGAGTCCTCCATAGCAACCTCAGCCAGTGTGGGAATTGAATCCACTCTGTTAGCATCACTCTACACACTGGTTCTCCAAGAGAGGATTATGACTTAGTGCCATTCTCCTATCTTTTCATTTTATTTAAATTGGACCAGTAATGCATTCCAGGCCAAAGCTACTCTCTGTTCAAAAAACTAAAAACAAAGATTTAAAGAGTCGAAGCTGAAAGAAATGGGATTTTGAGGTCATTACATGTTTCTTCTCCCGTACAAGCTGAACCCTCTTCTCACACTGAATAAATGTTCCTTCTCCAAATCTGAATTCTTGTGTCCTAGTCTTAATAAGTGCAAATTGGGAGGATTCAACTTCACATCTTCTTTTAGCAATGTTTAAGATTCATCGTTGTACTTTAATCGCTTCTTCCAGCATTACAGCTGCAAGTTTACAAGCTCAGTTTAACTCATATAAGCAATCTTTTCCCCAGAATTTTTGGAAGTGTAAGGGTTAAGGTGCAACTAGGTAGATTGTTGACAATCCTTAGAATTTCTGAACTCTCGACATGCATTGAATAGCACGCACAGATGTACTGCAAAAAATAAAATGCTTCAGACAACAGATGCCAAAATAATACATCATTGGAACAAAATGACAGCATTACCACATAACAAATATTCAACGTTCTTTTCAAGATTATAATGGATCACAACCTCTTCTACTACAAGCAATTACTCAGAGAATGCTGCAATAGAGCAAAGAACTTCGCTCATTCAAAGGGTGACCTTGGTGGAACTGAAGGACAGCATTTGTAGAGACATTGAAGATGGTTAGTTCCATCTTTTAATGCTGGTGAAAAAGGTGCCACAATTATTGATCGAGCTGCGACTTTGATTAATTCCATTTATTACACAGCAGAACAGAGTGACTGCCCTGTAAATTGCTAACTTTATTGTATGAATTTTATTGACACTATTTTTAAACTTTTTTGGATTCAAGTACTTAATATGTTGTGTATGATGTTGAGATCAATGCACTATTTATCTGCTAAAACTAATATAAGTGAAATTACAGTGTATATATTTGAAATCTGAGACAAGAGCAAAGAAAGTAAATATCAAAATACAATTTTAATAAAAATAAGCCTTTTGTACTAATCCCTTTTAAAATAAGGTTGCTAAGATGCATACGATTGGCTTTGAAAGGCAATCAGAGGGACTGCAGACTTAAGAGTTTTCAATCTGTTAATCCTTTACATGCTTACATAGAACATAGTTTATATATCACTCTGATGGCATCCAGGCTCCTCCAAAATTATTTGAAAAAGTGACAGTACTTCCATGTTTCTTAACTTACATGGATAACATTTATATTGGGGTGATAGGTTGACTTTTGCCTATTACTGCAGCCAGTCAAAGGCCAGAGATGTAGTATAAAATCATCTCAAGATTAATGACTTTTGGAGTTTTGTTTTTGTTTTGTAGAGTTTCATTCAAAATTACCCCATTTCATCTATCATGGCCTAATATCATCTTAAATGAACAAGTGGAGGCACTTGTCTCTCTGATGGGAGGTTTAATTAGATCAATTTATCATTTTAGACATTTGCAGATATGAACAGAAGTAGTGACTGATCAAATGATGAGGTAATACTCAACAAAAGATACTACTGAAACAAAATATAGTAGTACAAACAATTATTTGGTTTTTACAAACAATTGTTTATTGTGTACATTCTACTGTTTTGATCCCTTTAAGCGACCAATAATTAAGGAATGATCATGATGTCAATGAAAACAAAACTACCGGACAAAATTTCAATTTATTAAAACTGTAATGTAATAAATCAACATAGTTCAAATATTAATATGTGAAGAATATGTCAACTAACAAAAGGTAAGTTTAACTTTAAATTGTTAATATAACACCTTCACGCACTCAAATTACTGCCAAATCACTGATGACCTTTTCATCTTTTGCTTATCAAGTCTGTTTCTGACGCCACTTCTCTCACTAACACCTGAAGAAGGAGCGAAACTCCAAAAGCTTGCGTTTTCAAATAAACCTGTTGGACTATAACCTGGTGTCGTGTGTGTTTTGGCTTCTGTGATGGTCTAGGCTGTACACACAGCCTTCTGTAGTTTCTTACGGCATGTGACTTTTATACCTATCATCTTATTCCAGTCATTTAGTTTGTCACCAGCACCACCTTATTTTTCAATGATGTTCCTGGACCATCTCTGACACCTCTCTCTCCTTCCTGGATTCAGCTGGACCATCTCTGATACCTTTCTCTCCTTTCTGGACCTCTCTGTCTCCATCTCTGGTACCCACCTTAAAACTGATATCTATTTTAAGCCCACCAACTCCCATAGCTATCTAGACTACACCTCCTCTCACCCACCTTACTGCAAGAATGCGATCCCCTACTCCCAATTCCTCCGCCTCTGCCGCATCTGCTCCCGATATGAGGCGTTCCACTCCTAAACATCCCAGATGTCCTTGTTTTTCAAGGACTGCAATTTCTCTCCCTCAGTGGTCGAAAATGCCCTCAACCACATCTTTTGCGTTTCCCGCACCTCAGCCCTCACATCCTGTCCCCGCAATAAAAACAAAGACAGAATTCCCCTTGTCCTCACGTATCACTCCATTAACCTCCAGATTCAACGCATCATTCTCCGCTGCTTCCGCCACCTGCAATCTGACCCCACTATGAAGGATATATTTCCCTCCCCACCTTTGTCTGCCTTCCGGAGGGACCACACTCTCCGTGACTCCCTCATCTGCTCCACACTCCCCATGAGCCCCACCGGCCCCGGCACTTTTCCCTGCAACCACAGGAAGTGCTACACCTGCCCCTACACCTACCCCCTCACCCCCATCCCAGGCCCCAAGAAAAACTTCCATATTAAACAGATGTTCACCTGCATATCCACTAATGTGGTCTATTGTATCCATTTCCCCAATGTGGCCTCCTCTACATCAGGGAGAGCAAGCAAAGGCTCGGAGACCGCTTTGTAGAACACCGACACTCGGTTCACGACAAACGAGAACACCTTTCAGTCGCGAACCACTTCAACTCCCCCTCCCACTCCCTGGACGACATGTACCTCCTGGGCCTCCTCCAGTGTCACAATGATGCTACCTGGAAACTGGAGGAGCAGCACCTCATATTCTGCCTCGGAAGCCTACAACCCAATGGTCTCAATGTGGGCTTTACTAGTTTCAAAATCTCCCCACCTCCAACCTCATCCCAAGACCAGCACCCTCTCTCATCCCCACCTCATTGACCTGTCTGTCTTCTCTCCCATCTATCCACTCCACTATCTACCTGATATCACCGCCCACCCTCTCTATTTATTTCAAACCCCCCTTCCGCTCCATTTCTGAAGAAGGGTCCTGACCCGAAACTTCAGCTTTCCTGCTCCTATGATGCTGCCACCCTGCTGTGTTCCTCCAGCTCCTGTGTACAAACCGCTGAGAAACAGAACTGGAAATGGTACCAAACACCCCAACAAACTGAGGCATATAAATAACAAGTGGGACAGAATATCGACGTTTCACCGGAGGTGCACTGATGATGTTACCTAGCCAGGTAATCAAACCCACCGGCTCGGCGAGCAAGTCTACAACCTCATCTACAACCTGGTCTACAAATCTTCTCAAAAACTTTACATCAGTTCTTTTGTTTAGCCAACATTGAGAGGGAGATTGTTATCATTGTCCTTTCCTGTATTTAATATTTTGTTACTTCCAACTGTAGAAAAGGCAAAGTGGCACTGTTCCTCTCCTATTCCCATTACACTGCTTCGTTCGCAGGATCTTTTCTAAAATTACCAAAGACAAAACTACATCATTCGGAGAGTTTTCCTTTCCACTCAGATTTCCATTGTGTTGTGAGCTCCCATACAGGAAGCACAAGGGAAACTCAATTCCACTAGTATTAGCTTTCTACTTACCCTTTGCTTCTTATTTGTTCCTACTCACGGCAAATCCAATTGAACTGGAATTCCTTGGAATCTAATAAAATTGGGATAAACTCCAGTCCACTTTGTCTTAAAGGGCGTAAGAAGAAAGAATGCTTATTTAAACTTGTAGAAAATTAATCAATTATAATTTATTTAAACTATAAAAGCACTATTGCATAACAGGTTTGGTTAAACGTAATACTACAGATTAATGGCTATACAATGGAAATTATAGATAAGAGGAAGCATTAATTTCCTGTAGTAAATAGGTAAAATAATAAAAAGTGGTAAACAATGCAACTTTTCATCAGTATTTCATAGACCTGATAAAGTATCCTGGACACTTTGACATATCATAGCTGAGCAGTATTTTCTTGTGTCTGCATTAAACATTTTGATGACAAATTTATGTAATGAAACAACATGTCCCAAATCAGTAGCTTGATAGACGTTCTTAAGTTTGCATTGTGTGATTTGAATATTGAAAAGAGGTGCAATCTCATTTCTTGCAAGCCTTTAATTATAATAAATATGACCCTCTGATCCTGGGTGAAGTTTAATTAGAATTATTACAGGAACTTTATCCTCAATAAAATTAACTCTGGGAGATAACTAATTCAGCAGCCCTATGAATTTAGTGTCTGGTGAGACAATAATGGAAGGCTAAAGATAATCTGCCAGTTGCTGTGTGGTGATCCACCATGACCACAGATTCTACTGAACTGTTCTGTGATTGTGATTAATCAGGGTTAGCAATAAAATGTAGGAGGCTTAAAAAACATGAACGGGAGAGTATTTAATTTGGCTTCTTGACATGGTAAATTGCTATGCAATGTCGTAGAATAAGGATTTTCTTCTGCTTGTTGCAGGTCAGCATTCAGTATTTGTGACATCTGTTGGAAAGACTTCAGGCACTTGGGGAAGAATACAGTTAGAGCATCTTTAGGGAATGCTCCATCTGTCAGTTTTAAAAGAATTCATTCATGGAATATGAGCATCGCTGACAGGACCAGCATTTGTTGTCTATCACTAATTGCCTTGGGGTAGCTGACGGTGTGCTGCCTTCTCAAACTGTTGCAGCCCATCTGCCATAGGTACACCTATAGCGATGTTCGAAAAGGAATTTCAAGATACTGACCCAAAGTCAGAAAAGCGATGATAAGCTATTTCTGAGTCAGATAGTACATAACTTGAAGAAGAATTTGCAGGTCGTAGCATTTCCGTTCTGCCTTGTCCTTCTAGGTGATAGAGGTTGTGGATTGGAAGGTGCTGTTGAAAGAGGTTGAGTGAGTTGTTACAGTGCATCTTGTATATGGTATATACTGTTGCCACTGCGCACCAGGTCAGTAGAGAAAAATCAATATTTAAGATGGTTGATGAGATGTCAATCAAGCAGCCCATTTTGTTCTAGATGATTTTAAGTTTCTCGAGACATAAACAAAAACAGGTTTGGCTGCAGCTGAAGAGAGAAAACAGAGGTAACATTTGAGTTCAGTGACCCTTTATCAGAACAGATGGAGGGAGGTGAGTTATTCACTGTGGAATTACAATGTTGGACCTGCTGTTATAGATACGGCTGCTTTAGTTCAGTTTTTGAACCACAAGCATGCTGATAGTGATTCAGTGATAGCAATGCCATTGAAAGTCCAACTGGTTAGATTCTGTCTTGTTGCAGATGGTCATTGCATGACACTTGTAAAGTTTAAGTGTTACTTGCTATTTATCAGCCCAAGACTGAATATAGTCCAAATTCTACTGTATGTGGACACAGACTACTTCTTTGCAAATAGTACTGAATATTCTGCAATCATCAACAAGCATCCAACTTCTGACCTTCGCATACAGGTAATATCATTGATGAAGCAGCTTTGTGCTAGGGGCTGTTGTGGTGCAGTGGTATGCATCTACCTCTGAGCCAGGAGGCTGAGGTTCAAGTTCCACCTGTTCCAGAGGTATGTAATAACATCTCTGAACAGGTTCATTGGAAAATACCCTATCCATTGAACTAACTATCATTCTGCCAATGGAGAATTTCCTCTCTCATTTCCCTTGCTGTCCATTTCACTGGGATTCCTTAATTCCACACTTGGTTAAATGCTTCTTTAAAGTCAAGGGCAGGCACTCTTATGTCACATCTTGAGACTGAGTTTCTTGAGGTTTGGATTAAAACTCTATAAAGGTGAGGAGCCAAATGGTCCAGGAGGAACTCAATCTGAGCATCAGCGAGCAGGTTGTTGCTAGATAGCTGGGTTAGTGCTCATTGACGGCATTTTCAAAAACACCTCCCATCATTTAGCTGATGATTATGTTGGGACAGATGGGGCAGTGATTGACTTGATTGGATTGGTCCTGTATTTTGGAAGGACATACCCAGGCAATTGACCACATTGTTTGTTGATGTTAATGTTGACATTGCTCTAGAACAACTTGACTGAGGCATGGCTAGTTCTGGAGCACAAATCTTCAATTATTATCATTGCGAAGTTAGGTAGAGTATTTGTGAATTAGGAGGCAGGACATTAGAATTTGGTGTTTGTAAAATGCTAGGGGAGGAAAGCATTGTGTGGCCCTTTTAAAAGATGATGTGCTTTTTCTGTGCTTAGAAAGTTAAAATGGAGGTTTGTGAGTAACAGCTTGAAAGTTTGCAAGTACACAGAGAGCACTTGAATTGAAACATTTGTACTGAAAGGCCGCACAGTTAGTGGACCAAGAAGCAGATTTTACCAAGACAACAGGCTTTTGCATTTAGCCAATCAATTTGAACCAGGCACCTACATATCAAAAGCCAATTAAGTTTAAATCTGATGGTTTTGGCAACATAAGACCAATCCTATTGCAAGAAATATTGCTATGTCATCAAAAGTATAAAAGAAGGGAGCCGTAGGCAAAGCCAAAGAGCTAACTGCCATCCAACAAGGCTAACAGCCATCTGATAGAGCTAGCTGCTATCTGCCAAAGCTAACAACCCTCAGCTCTCAAGAGAGAATTATTGGCCCTCACAGCCTCCTCCATGTCTTAGAGAAAGCACCATCCAAACGCCAATCGTACCAATGGCATAACCAGTTAATATTCCTGACAGAAGAATTGACGGAGAAGGCACAGAACATTCAGGAGAGTAAACTATCATTCAATCTGAAAGCAAAATACTGTGGATGTTGGAAACAATCTATATCCGTAATTGTGCTTATTTTTCCTCACCGCGTTACTAACTTGTAATGCTGTCTTTTAGGTAAACAGATAATTCTATAAACAGTCAGCAGAATAGAAAACCATCTATGGAGATAAGGGAACAGAATTACCATTTCAGGTTGGTGACCTGGTAAACTGGAAGTGGTTAGAGATTTTACAGGTTTAGCGAATAGGGTGGAAGGCTAGAGAAATCAAACAATAATTAGAGATGATTGTGCATGGTAAAAGGAGGCAATAGTGAACATGTAAAGAATGAGTCCAGATGAGCTTTAAATGGTGACGGCAGAACTTCCAATGTAATCCATGCCGGTGCTTGGGAGCTGCTGATAATGGCACTCAGCAGTAGCAGTTGGCTCTGGTTCTGAATTCAGTCGGGATTTGCTGTCGCAGACTATCTTTCTGATGGTTTAAATTATAAAAGAGAGATTGTGAAAACGACTGATCAGACTGTTCCCATCAACCCTGCTCCCGCAAATTAGCATGAGATGTATGAAAAATTAAGGAGTTTTGAGTAAACATTCAATCACCAACTTACACATGACTCATCCCAAGAGGAAAAAGCAGTAAAGAAATCATTGATATTAGTCCTCCATTCCAGTTGTACTCATTCACCAGTTTAACTGTTTATTCCTTTTGGATTATGAAAATCAAAGGTGTTTTTGGTCAATGGTTGGGGTCAACTTTTACATGAGATTAATTATTATTTGCATATCAATGGTATTATTAGTATTTGTTGAGAAAATAGTAAAACATGGATTTGTTTAACATTTTGCTGAGTCTTGGAAGTTTTCATGAAAATATGAGGTTCTGTTACTTGCACTTCTGTTAAAGCTGCATTGGAACAATGTAAGAGGCCAAAGTTAGGTAGACATGGACAGAGAATAAAAATGGCAAAGAACTGAAAATTCAGGATGACACTAACTATAGTGATTGTGGTCTGCCTGGTGGACCTTGTTACAGTCACTATATTGACAATATAAGAAATAGGAGCAGAATTATACCATTTGATTCCTCGAGCCTGAGGTGCCATTCACTAACATCATGGCTGAGCTGTTGGTGTTTCAAATCCCACATTGGCACCTTTCGCAGTAGATCCTTGTGCACTGAGTGGAGGTGTTCATCAAAGTGATTACCCAACCTGTATATGGTTGCCCTCTATAGAGAAGACAGCATCTAAAGTAACAAATATAATCTATTAAATTGAAAGAAATACAAGTAAATGTCTGTGTTACCTGGAAGGAATGTTAGGAGAACAATGGTGAAAAATCGAAAAGGCCACGAGTTGCTGAGTTTAAAAAAATATCCAGGCGGGGACGAGCTGGGCTGGTTTTGGGATATGGTCGGGGGAGGGGAAATTTTGAAGCTTGTGAAGTCCATATCGATACCATTGGGCTGCAGGGTTCCCAAGCCAAATATGAGGTGCTGTTCCTGCAACCTTCGGGTGGCATCGTTGTGGCACTGGAGGAGGCCCAGGATGGACATGCCGTTCAATGAGTGGGAGGGGGAGTTGAAATGCTTCGCAGTCTCCAAGCCTCCGCTTGGTGAATGATGTAGAGGAGGCTTGGAGACCACTTTGTGGAACATCTACGCTCGGTTCGCGACAAACGACTGCATCTCCCAGTCGTGAACCATTTCAACTCCCCTTCCCACTCCTTGGATGACATGTCATTCCTGGGCCTCCTCCAGTGCCACAACGATGCAGCCCAATGGTATCAATGTGGACTTCACAAGTTTCAAAATCTCCCCTCCCCCCACCGCATCCCAACACAAGCCCAGCTCGTCCTCGCCACCCTAACCTGTCCGTCCTTCCTCCCACCTATCCACTCCTCCCACCTCAAGCTCCACCCCCACCTCCTAACTACCAGCCTCATCCTGCCTCCCTGACCTGTCCGTCCTCCTGGACTGACCTATCCCCACCCTAACTCCCCACCTACACTCACCTTTACTGGCTCCATCCCCGCCCCTGTCTCCTCTCCACCTATCTGCTCCTTTATCCATCTTCCATCCACCTCCCCCCCTCTCTCTATTTATTTCAGAAACCCCTTCCCCTCCCCCATTTCTGAAGAAGGATCCAGACCCAAAACGTCAGCTTTCCTGCTCTTCTCATGTTGCTTGGCCTGCTGCGTTCATCCAGCTCTACACCTTGTTATCTCTTGTGGAATTAATACCATTAGATAAAGCTTTTCAGTAGAGATGAGGAGGGAAGTAAACAGAATGGGTTGGCACTGTTATTGAATGATTCTGTCACAGTGCTGGAATGTAAAGATGTTTTAAATGTTTATACTAAGACAGAACCAATATGGATAAAATCAATGCTCTCTTCAATTGTTCTTTGCTGTGTATGGTCTTTTTATTGCACTGTTTGCTGTGTGGCTACACATGCAAGTGTCTTTAATGGAACTTTGGTTTTGCGTGGTCTGTTTGTTGTTCTGTGTGGTACATTCCTGATTGCTGTGTGGCAGTATTCTCAGACAGCTGAGAGGGAACATTGGACAGAATTCAGAAATAAAGGAAGAAAAGCAATACCATTGATGAGCTCAGGGAATTCTAATATGCATCACAGCTAATGAATTGTAGCTGTGTTTGTTATGCAGGAGATCACATAAGTAGCTCTGTGTTCGGAATCAGTTTATTTTCAGTAAACCATTTGCTGCCCTTTTTCTCGCATGCGTATATCTCCATTTATTTGGAAATGCATATGCATATCCTCACTTTAGTTATTTTCATATTAGACGTTTTTAACATTTTCTTCAAGATCAATAATTTGTAAATTCCTAACTTGGTGAGTAGGTGTAAAGGCTCTGGTACTGAGAAAAACCATGGACAGTGTAGAATGTTACATTCAATTGATAAAACGAAACAAGTAGGGAAGTATACTGCACAGACTGGTACCAAAGCACTCCTTTGCTTAGAGCTCTAGCTATAAGGAATCAATAAGGCGTCAGTTTCAAAGCTAAACCTTGACACAAAGACATGACTAAAACCCGTGACAGTAAGTTACAGTTTAGATAGTTAGACAGCAAGTGCATGGGTGCACAAGATGGAGTAGAATAATAATTTATTGTCACTTGTATTTTTACAAAAAAATGCAAGGAGAAGTGTTTAATTCGCCATACTCTGGTACCTATATTAACCAAAATTATATATTTAAAAAAATTAAGATGAAGCCCATTTTGTTCAATTCATGACTCATGGGCTTCCAAATATATAGATAGGTGTATATCAGAATTACTATGTGCTCCAGAACAGGAATGTAAGCACTCCTTGCTGTCTCTTACAGTCAGGTGTCATGATGCTTTTATGGCCACTTTGTCCTTGGTTATAGCTCACTTCAGTATTGGTTTAACTGCTCTCCTTTGCCGTGAGTCCTGATTTGTTTCTTGGACAGTAAAGATTTGTTTGAGGCTGAATGAATTTGCTTGTTGCTTTTGGTGCTCATTTTGGACTCTTGTCACAAAACAGTGTGATGCATATTAATCTACAGCCTCTCACTAAAATCACATTACTACTATGCTCAATTAAGCAAAGAATTAATGTGAAACTGAATTTTAATTCTTTTAAAAGAAGAGGAATTATATGTTTTGTGTAAATAGAATACTGGTCTGGAACTGGACTATGTAAAAAATGAACCTATTCCGTTGATGATAGCTCATAGGTTGCAAACAGGAGTAGGTCCTTTGGCCTGTCTTGCCATTCAATGATATTATGGATGACTCCATATATCTGACTTCAGCCCTCCTCTCTTAGTACCTTTTGTTTACAAAAATCTAACAATTTCAAGATCAAAATCAATTTTGGAAGAGAGTTCCAAACACCCATCGCCATTATTTTGTAGAAGTGTTTGTTACTTTCACACTACAAGATCTGCCCCTAAAGGTTTGACTATATGCTCCGGTGCTAGACTCCCCAATCAGTGGAAATAGTCTTTCTCCTTTAGAGATAGCAAGAACTGCCGATGCTGGAGTCAGAGATAACGGTGGGGAGCTGGAGGAGCACAGCAGGCCAGACGTTTCGGGTTGGAACACTTCTTCAGAAATGGGGGAGGGGGAAGGTAGCTCTGAAATAAATAGGGAGAGGAGGGGTGGGGCTGGGGAAGGTAGGTGGGATGGTGATAGGTGAGTGCAGTTGGGCAGTGGTGGGGATTGGTCAGTGAGGTGGGAGGAACGGATAGGTGGGAGAGAGGACGGACAAATCAAGGAAGCGGGGATGAGAGGGAGGGTTGGTCATGAGATGAGGCCTGAGCGGGAAATGGTGAAGACCCGGCAGGGCTTGTGGATGGGGGTGGGGCTGGGTGTAGAGCTGGTGGCTGGGTTGGAGCAGGCTGTGGGGGTGGAGTTAGGGGCAACGTTGGCGGTGGGTGGGTGATGTCGGCACTGGGTGGGCCGACGTCAGCGGAAGTGACGTTGTCCGCAGTGTGGATGTCGGCAGTGGAGCCATGGCTTGCGGCACCAGAAGTGACATGGCCAGCATCGGCTGATGTGAGGAGGTTGGTGGTGTCAATGGGTGATGCGATAGTGACCATATGGTCAATGAAACCAGGCACATTGTGGAGAAGGTCCTGGTTAGGGTTGAGGACTTGTGGGTTGGAACAGGTCTGTTTGGGGGCAGGCGCCACTAAGTTTGATGTACTTGCGGTTTTTAATGTCAGATAAGGCGGAGTAAAATCGTGGGTTGAGGTTGTGGATCCGGCAAAGAATGAAAAACAGAAGAGGTCCTTTGCAGGTCTGGGAGAGGGAGGCTCAAAGCTGGGCTTGATTGTAGGGCCAGAAGATGCTGGAGCATTGCTGAGAGTGTGTGCTTAAGGACCTGCAGAGAAAACTGTTTTTGGAGGATCTGAATGTTCTGTATGTAGAGTCAGGGCCAAATTGGGAAGGCCTGAATGTAGACTGGAGTCCATTGGGGATGATCCGGTTCCATAGGCAGGTACTAAGAAAGGCAATGCAGCTGTAGTACCTGGTTTGCTTCAGTATGTGGTCGAACAGTTTCAGGGCCGAAGAGATTACCAGAGGGTTGCAGTGAGAGAGAGATCCACTGACGTCTTTCCGGAGGGGGGAGGGCATCCTTTGAAGATGCTTCGCAGTGGGGTTAAGATTGATTCAGAGACAGTAAGAATTGCTGATGCTGGAGTCAGAGATAACAAAGTGTGGAGCTGAAGGAGCACAGCAGGCCAGGCAGTATCAGAGGAGCAGGAAAGTTGATGTTTCAGGTTAGGACCCTTCTTCAGAAATGCAGAAAAGGGAAGGGAGCTCTGAAATAAATAGAGAGGAGGGGTGGGGCTGGGGAAGGTAGGTGGGATGGTGATAGGTGAGTGCAGGTAGGTAGTGGTGGGGATTGGTCAGTGAGGTGGGAGGAGCGGATAGGTGGGCGAGAAGATGGACAGGTTGTGTCAGGTCAAGGAGGTGGGGATGACAGGGAAGGTTGGTCGTGGGATGAGGCCGGGGTTGGGGAAATTTTGAAACTGGTATAGTCCACGTTGACACCATTGGGTTGTAGGCTCCCGAGGCGGAATATGAGGTGCTGCTCCTCCAGTTTCCGGGTGGCGTCATTGTGACACTGGAGGAGGCCCAGCATGGACATATTGCCCAGAGAGTGGGAGGGGGAGTTGAAATGGTTCGTGACCGGAAGGTGTTGTCATTTGTCGCGAACAAAGCGCAGGTGCTCGACAAAGTCTTTCTCCTTTCCTTATCTCTTTCCTGTTATCTCATCTCACCTTGTCTTTCTAAATTCCATGGAATGCAACTGTGGTTTATGCAGGCTCTATTTGAGATTTAACCCTTGGAATCAATGTACTATTCTGGTAAATCTATGCTGCATTCCCTCCAGGGCCTAGGTTGTGATGCTCGGAGTCGACCAACATAGTACAGGACTGAAGAATTCATTCTTCCCCATTATGTTCTCTTCCTCTAGATATTCAAGTCAGCATTCCATTAATCTTCTTAACTTTTTTAGTACCTGTTCATAACATTTTACTCATCTGTACATATAAACCCCTCGAGAACCAAAAGCTGTCTTACCTGTATCAAAATAAAATATGGGAGTTACTGCCTTGCTTGTTGCGTAGCAAATACCTCTGCAAATCTGTACATTGCTTCCTGCAGTACCGTTTAATACTGGACGATATGGCGACATGCGAAAGCGATTCCATTCTTGCTCAGAAATATTTCAAACTCTTCTGACACTCAACATCCCTGGAAACCCACAAATTGAAATTGAACTTCTCACAACCTCAATACTTTTAGCACTTGTATTATTGAACAATGATTTAACACTTATCCATTTGCTCTTGCCATTGATCAAGTAAAATGTTATTCCCCTTCAGTAGATTGACAAGTACACCTTTCCATGTTTTTATTTTGTGTTTGAGCGTAGAATAGAAGGAACTTTCAATAAATCATTTCTTCTTCAGAGAAACACTTCATTAATTCTTCAATACCTCTATTAACCTCTGGATACCAAATATAGCTTTCTGCTTCTGCTTTCATATGGTTTATCCATGTTTGCTGTTATTTTTAAATGAGGTAACAGGTATCTCTGTGATGTACACTGCCCCTCGAACAACCGTTTTCTCCACTTCCTGATATCCACACTCAGTGTTATGTGCCCACCACATCAAAATTTCAACTTTTCTCTTCGTCAGCACTGCCTCACGCTATCTCAAAGCTGTCTGGAACCCTCAGTTCCACTTCATTCTTTTTCTTGTTGAATGTTTTAACAACATACTTATTCTATGCATTTTAAGGAACACAAGCTGCTACAACTCAAAGCTATCAACACCCCTCTGGAATCTTCCCCCCACTCCCCTTCCTTCAGACTCCATCCCCTCCTTTAACCCTGCCTCATCTCAGGTATTTACCTTACCTTCTAACCTTCCATTCTCTAATACTGAACAATCTGTGCTCAGGACTTATTATTATCCCTTTGCTCCCCCACCTCAATGAATTTCCTGCACCAACATAATGTCAAACTCTTTCACTGTAGCCATTGCCTTGGCCCTCTTTCTTTGGACAGGAGTGCACTCCACAGCCCACACATCTCTTCATGCATCTCCAACACCATGTCTTCTACACACTTTTGACCCCTTCTCATGCCCATCGCCCATCTTCAGCATAAATGCTATAATTTCCCAGTTGCTTTCAGTTCTGATGAAGAGTCACTAGACTCGAAACATTAACTGTTTTTTTCTCCACACATGGATCCAGACCTACCGAGCTTCTCCAGCACTTCCTGTTTTTGTTTCAGATCTCTAGCATCTGCAGCTCTTTGCTTCGTTTTATTTGTAATTGAGCATTTTACCGAGCACTAATGCTTGTGAGTTTCTTCTCTAAATTTTTTTTCATTCATGGGATGTAGACGTCACTGTCCAGGCCAGATTTATTGCCCATCCCTAAGCACCCAGAGGACAGTTGAGACTCAACTACATTGCTGTGGGTCTAGAGTCACATGTAGGCCAGACCAGGTAAGGATGGCAGTTTCCTTCCCTAAAGGATATTAGTGAACTGTACAATCGTCAATGGTTCCATGGTCATCATTGGACTTCAAATTGCAGATATTTATTGAATTCAAACTCCACCATCAACCGTAACAGAATTTGAGCCTGGGTCCCCAAAACATTTTCTGAAGGAGGGTCCTGAGGCGAAACGTCAGCTTTCCTGCTCCTCTGATGCTGTCTGGCCTGTTGTGTTCCTCCAGCTTCACACTGTGTTATCTCAGGCTCCAGCATTGGCAGTTCTTGCTATCTCCCCAAAACATTACTGTAATTTCTGCATTAATACCACTAGGCCATCATCTCCCCATGTTTGACACTGGAGTGTCACTTTTGTACGCAACTTGTTTCACAAGTAGCTCAGAAGTTAAGAATGTCCATGGGAAACCTTGAAAGAAGAGCCACATCAGCATGACATACTTTCTTACTATATTTAATATTATCTCAGTGGGCCATCAAAATCAGTATCTGTCTCCGAGGTTATGCTGTTGCTAGGATGGTACACCTGGTTGTATTATGACATAGATTCAAGACCAGATTGATTGATTGATTTATTGTCACGTGTACTAAAGTACAGTGAAAAACTTTATTTATGAACCGTACAGGCAGTTCATAATAAGCCAGGATGAACATATCAGAGGTTGTAAAAAGACTTAGGCAGAGGCATATAGGTTACATTGCACAGGGCATGCACTAGGTGAGATCATTGTTAGCATGATCAGCATTATTTGAGGCTTGAGAGACCATTCATCATTCTAATAATGGCTGGGAAGAAGCTGTTCCTGAACCTGCTGGTGAATGTGTCCAGGCTTTTGTATCTTCTGCCTGTACCTTTAAGACAGTTACATGGCAGCACAACATGTGATATTCTGGAATAAAGGTGCCTTCCTCGTCCACAGTCGCTCTTCTGTATTGTGAAGCCAGCTATGTGTATGTAATGTACTTTATCATTAGCACATTGACTATGTGTGAACCTGTGGTACGGTAACTGTGTAAATATTGTTATAAGTAAAACTGGGAACATCTATCCCGACAAGACGCTGACTCTTTGTGGTATATGTTTCATGTGCTAGCATGTGGAAATCTACAAAGTGCATCATGATGGCAGTAAGTGGGCACTCAAAGTTAGTCATGATAGCTAGTTAGTGGAATTCAGTGGACACTAAAAGCTGAGAAGGTGACAGCAGCATGACAATTTTGCAGAGTCTTTTGTTTCCTAATGGCATCCATTGATCTGCCCAAGTTAAAGGCTGAAGGTACAGTAGAGCGACAACTGAAACTAAAGGCTACAAACCTATCCTAAAGCACAGTGAATGCTCTAACACCTCTCCTTTTCAGCAAAGAGACAGTTTACCAAAAGCTCAGAATGCCTCTAATTAAAAAAAAGGCTTAAATGGTGTTAAAGGGGCAGCTCCAGTTTATTAAAACAATTCTCATGTAAAAAGTGAAAAAAAAAATCTTTATATATATCAAAAACACTTACCTGTTCACAACTGTCTCTCACTTTGCCATCTCGCCCTTCAGGAAAGGTGTGAAGACAAAAAGAAAAGATGTATAATGTTGCAGCTCACTCTTTCTACATGCAAACGCCACCTCTAAAGGAGCAGCAATTCTTAAAGTTGTGACAAAAGATGAGAGAAGCTAACAAAATAGTGAAAATGAAATCATTGCACTGCTTTGTGGATTTTTCCTGACATTTTGGGGAGAATAAGGTGACACATAAAAATAGGAAAAACAAATCAAACCATGGAGTGGTAATCCACTGTTATTCTATCAGAACATCAGTTGTTTGCTTGAAGAAAGACATAAATTCGTATGGTTGTATCAGCCCAGCAACACCTGCACATGCTTGTCCCTGGACAAACTATTGCTCTGCTTGAGATGCAAAACAGATTCACCAGGATCAAAGACAAAGTTGCTGGAAAAACTCAGCAGGTCTGGCAGCAACTGTGAAGGAAAAAACAGAGTTAATGTTTAGGGTCTTTCGGTTTTTAGATTCATCAGGATATTGCCTGGGGTGGAGCATTTCAGCGAAGAAGAGAGGCTGGATAAGGTTGTTTTCTTTGAAGCAGAGAAGGTTGAGGGGCGTCCTGTCAGAGGTGTACAAGATTGAGGAGCATAGACAGAGTGAATTGAAGCAGCTGTTCTACTCAGTTGAAGGGTCAGTGTGAACGGGGCATAAATTTAAAGTGAAAAGCAGGAGCTTTAGAGGATATTTGAGGAATATGTTTTTCACCCAGAGGATGGTAGGTGTCTGGAATGCACTGCCTTGGATGCTAGGGGAGGGGGGTGGCGTTGGTTGGTGGGCAGGTGGGAGGTAGTTTTATTTATTCATTCTCAGGATGAGGGCATCGCTGATTAGGCAGCATTTATTGCCCATCCCTAATTGCTCAGAGGGCAGTTAAGAGTCAAACACATTGCTGTGGGTCTAGAGTCACATGTAGTCCAGACCAGGTAAGGATGGCAGTTTCCTTCCCTAAAGGACATTAGTGAACCAGTCAAGTCTTTCTGGTGATCAACAATGGATTCATGGTCATCATTAGACACTTAAATGCAGATATTTGTTGAATTCAAATTCCATTATCTACCATGACAGGATTTGAACCCGGGTCGCAAGAACACTATCTGGGTCTCTGGGTTAGCAGTCCAGCAATAATATCACTAGGCCATCGCCTCCCCTCCTCAATTGATGTGGGAAACCTCTCAACCTTTAAAAAATATGTGGATGAACACTTGAAGCCTCATAACATTCAAGCTATGTGCCAAGTGTGGGAAAGTGGGAAGAGTGTAGGTAGTCACATATTTTTGATGAATCAAAGGACTTCTTCTGATTCTGTGATTGAGTGATTCTATCACAGCCATCATCAGGTTCAGTGAAACATGCAAATCTGTACGATATGTGGTTTGTTTCACCAACTAAAACAGTGCGTGGAATTTTGTGTCACATGGAAACCACATTCTGTAAGAGGTCACTAGGATAATATATGTAAGAAAGCCAATCACAAGGCAAAAACATATCCATGACATCACGCTCTGCAGCAGCTTGTGAAGAAGAACCAGCTAAGGAACGTGACAAGGAAGCTTCCAGAATTCCATCCATGACACACAAGCATGTCAATAAAGTCCTAGAGATAACCACGATGTTACCGCTTGCACAACCCTTGCAGACTCCAGTCAGATATTACCTGTGATGATTGTGACACACTACATGGTCATTGTCAGAAAAGCTGAAGTCTTTGCCTTCAACCAATTGATATACCTCAAAAGGAATGGACAACATGAACTTAGGGCAGAATTAATACAATTGCCAATGCAATATCACCTCTTTATGCACCTTACTTGAGATGTACTCAGGAAACAGGCACAGCAGTCTATACCAGATAATTGTACTGTTTACCAAAGGTCTGACATCCCATGCATTGGAATTATTTATCATAAATGCCAAAACGAATCCTTAGGTTGAACGCCTGAAACCTTTTATATTGTGGACAAATGGCCCATCATGTGTGTAAGTCTCTGATTTGTTAGCTGTGTAAATTGTTATTGCTGTTAATAAACTTCAAGACATCTATTTCAACAAACTCTGATTCTTTGTGGTATATATCACACAAGACACTGTAGAAAACCACAAAGCACGTCACTCCTTTCTATGAACCAAATATGGTCATAAAGGCTTGGTGGTCACTTAAAAAATTGAATTTCCTACAGACCTCTGTTAAATTGTGTAGCACCACATGAGATAGCTAACATTATTTTCTCAAGTTCTGAGTAATTTTGCGCTGACCTTGTTTATGTATGTGAAGCAGGCCTTGCCAGACAATTATCCATTATGTGAGCTAATACCACACCTTACCCTTGTAGTGTGGCATCAGCAGCTAACCCAATTCTTTTTGAGATTATCCTTGGTCAAAACAATGTCATTAGCCAGTGCATTGTGTATTTCTTCAAGTGTTTTCTGGGATCTTTCCCAGATCCACAATCCTGACTGCGGAGAAAATGCCCCAGAAGTGAGATTTTTAGTCTGAGTTGTTGCACTGTCTGTGAGGGGGGACTGGGTGAGCCTGGAACATGTGCAGAGGCTATAAGATCTGGAAGGCCTGTTTCAGTGTTTAGGTATTGTGTCAAGGTTGTATGGAAGCAAAAAAACCTAAAACAGCTCACCCATTCACCCCATCCTTTCTTCTCACAACCTCCTCATTCCATAGACGTTCCCCACACCATACATCTCATGGCCCACAACAACTTCCTGGGTCCCTTAGTCCCTCCATGTTAATATATGCCTCTCTCCCAACCCCAATTCCCCTCATATCTCCTACGCCAACCTACGTGCCACAACCCAGCTCCTTAGCCCCTTATAGTCCATATGCCAACATTATGTCAGCACATGCCAACTGATTTCCTCAACTCACTATCTTTTGCCCTTACACCTACAATGCCAACTCAAACAGTAAGGGTGATTCAGGACCCATGTGGAGCAAATAAAATAAAACTTTAAGTGCCTATTTCAGAATTTACTTTAAACAAGTACTCTCATTTACAGAAATCCATTTACTCCCTTTACAAACCTTCAGCTACATTATTTAAAAAAACCTAATATTTTACACAAGTGCTTTACTACCTTAAGAAGAGAAGCATTGGAATTAATTGTTCCACTTCAAAGAATCTCTGACCACTTCGAGCACTCAGTCAGACTGTGAAATGGCAAGTACTCCATTATGATAATTGAAGGTTATGAAATCAGTCACTCAGCACGATTTTGGTAATGATAACCCTCAGGGCTGTGTCAACATACAGAGTTAGAAGTCACACAACACCAGGTTATAGTCCAACAGGTTTATTTGAAATTACAACCTTTCGGAATGCTGCTCCTTCATCTGGCGAAGGACTTCATCTGACTTCACCACTCTCTTTACGAAAAGGTTGCCCCTCAGGTTCCTTTTAAATCTTTCTCCTCTCACCTTAATGTTATGGCCTCTAATTTTGAACTCCCCTGCCCTAGGGCAAAGATCTTTGCTCTTCAATTTATCTATGTTCCAAATGAATTTATAAATCTCTGTAAGGTCAGCCCTCAACCTCCTATGCTCCAGCGAAAAAAGATCCCAGCTTATCCACCCTCTCCTTTAAACTCAAACCCTTTTAATCCCGGTAACATCCTTCTAAATCCTTTTTTCACCCCCTCCAATTTAATAATAACCTTCCTATAACAGGGTGACCAGAACTGTACACAGTACTCCAAAAGTGACTTTATCAATGTCCTATGCAGCCTCAACATGATGTCCCAACTCCTAAACTCAATGGTCTGAGTTATGAAGCCTTCTTTACCACTCTGTCGACCTGTGACACCATTTTGAAACAACTGTGCAGTTGAACGTCTAGGTCCCTCTGTTCTACAACATTCCCAGGGTCCTACCATTTACAGTGCAAGTCTTGCCTTGTTGTCTTACCAAACTGCAACACCCAACATTTACCTAAATTAAACTCCAGGTCCACTCCTTGGCCCATTGTCCCAGTTGATCAAGATCCCTTAGTAATCTTAGATAACCTTCCTCACTGTCTACCAAACCACCAATTTTGGTGTCAGCCGCAAACTTGCTAACCATGCTTCCTACATTCTCATTATTTATATAAGTGACAAATAATAGTGGACCCAACTCCAATTCCTGTGCAACACCTCTGGTCACAGGCCTTCAGTCTGAAAAACACCCTCCACCATCACCCTCTGTCTCCTATCGTCAAGACAATTTTGTATCCATTTGGCAAGCTTTCCCTGAATCCCATGTGATTTTGCTAACCCATCTACCATGTGGAACCTTGTCAAAGGCCTTACTAAAGTCCATGTAGATAATGTCTACTGCTCTGGCCTCATCTATTTTCTTGGTCCCATCCTCAAAAAACTCAATCAAGTTTGTGAGACACAATTTCCCATACACAAAGCCATGCTGATTATCTCTAATCAGTTCTTGCTTCTCCACATGCGTGTGAATCCTGTCCTTTAGAATCTCCTCCAATAACTCCACCACTGACGTCAGACTCACTGGCGTATAGTTCCCAGGCTTCTCTTTGCAGCATTTCTTAAATAAAGGCACAACATTAGCTACCCGCCAGTCTTCCTATTACCTATGCCAGATAACAGGACGTATTCCATTGTAGCACTAACTTCACCTAACATTGGAATACTGTTATTATAATAACTAGCCAGTTTCAGACCAGTTTTGGACAAGGAAGGTGAATTGGTGTCTTTTTCTACTCTCTCTTTAACATATCAGGGACTGCTGCATCAGCATCAACAATAAAAATAAGTTCCGAATTTTATTTCTAGAATGGGCTTTGGAATAGCCCATTCATCACCATTACTTTCATCTTCCATGTAGAGTTTCTCTTGCTCTCAGGATGCCCTATAGCTCTAATAATTTACTTAACATGCTTCCAGCCAGCAGGATCATGAAATTGTAGAATTTCATCTGAATTGGTGCACAAGTACTGGTTTTAATACAATGTTACCAATGGTAATAAAAATAGCTTTAATTAAATGTACGTGGAGAACCATCTTCAAGTATTGTGAACAGTGTGGAGAGTCTTAACACGCCTATCTGCTACTTTCACGAATTAGGACATACAACAAAAATAGTAATCTTTTTAAGGCACTGACAGACGTTTTGGTTAGCTTAAGTTGTTCAAGTGTATTGCAGGATAATGTCATGGTATGGGTTGAATCCTTTCCAAGCGTAGGGAGACCTTAGCGTCTGTCTCTTCACCTTGTCTATGTGCATTAAGCCAGGATTAGCAACCCTGGGAGAATGGTACACGAAGAAAGAGAAAGTGCTAGCGTGGAAATAATTAATATGTTCCTATGCCGTTTGTCTAATACTTTGATATACATGTTAACCAATTTCAATACTTTTAGGCTCATATTCCATAATGTAATCTCAATGTCTGACAACTATGTAGACAATGAACTGAAATGTTATTATGTGTCTCTGACTATTGCCAACTTGGTGGAAATATTTATCTATCATGCTTATTCATGAAGCCTTGATGTGAAGGAGAAAGGGTGGTAAAAAGTCTTAACAGATTGTCTACTGCAGACTGAATTTAACAAGCTTCATCCTGATTGCCATAGCAAATGGAATTGGAGAGCAGCTATCATCTTATCTCTGCGAAGTCTGCATTTTAAATACTAATGAAAGAGTTTGCATGGCTGTCACTGGGTGTAGATAGACTCTGGTTCAGTTTTGTTGAACAATGCTTTTTTAACGTTGACAGTATAGTTTTTTGGATTATGATCCTACTGAGCAGTCATTGCTCCAGCTACAGCAGGCCAAGCTTGGTAATTTGTTGAACTTTAAGCTGGCCTGGAAGGCTCTTTGTAACAAAATATGAAACCAATCATCAAGAATTCTAAGTACGGCAAAGGCATTTTTAAATGTTGAAAGTTTAGTCCCAGATGATAAACAAACTGAGAAATAGTTTGGTAGTACTGAACTTGAGACTAGCTGTAAAAAAAGACAACTGTTCATCTTGCACTCACCAAAACAATTCAGAAAAAATTCCACTGTAATGTAAAGCAAACTTTTCATACTGAACGGAAAGAGAGTGCTAATTGGTTGGCAGGTGAACATTGTTTGGTGGAGGTGTTTCTATGAAGAATTCATTTGTTAATGATGGTAGTTAACTGTCAAGTCTTGTTTAAATTCTAAACAAAGCAGGTTGACTTTGATTGGTCAATGCATTTCACTCAGAAACAGAACAGAGAATGGCTGTCATCTATTTTGTTGAGTTGAAACAGTATGCACTTATTCATAGAATCATAAAATCATAGTTGCATAGAATCATAGAATCTCTATCGTGCAGATAGAGGCCATTCAGCCCATCGAAACGACATTGCCTTTCTGCACAGCATCCCAATCACCCACCCTATATCCGTAGCCCTGCATTTGCCATAGTTAACCCACCCATCCTGCACAGCCCTGGACACTGCAGGACAATTTAGCATGGCCAATCCAACTAACCTACACATCTTTGGACTGCAAAGATCTGCAAAGAATACCTGCAAAGAATAGGGCTCTGTGTATTAATATATTAACTTCAAGTAAATACCACGTTGTGAGTCCAAATGACAATCCTAAATTGGTTGTGAGCATAATTATTTGCACACTCAGAACTATTTAGTAAATGCTGTCCATTTTAGAGTCTTGTCTAACGGACGCACATTTAATGGAATCACATCAAACATTGAAGCATTGTGTTGCAAGTTTTGAAAGCACGGACTGGTTGGTTACCTTTTGTATCGTGAATAGCAGATGGGATATGATGTTTGACACAACCTGCCCATCTTAGGGACTTAGGACATGCATATCTGGCATCACATTGGCACTGATATTCATATGTCACATTACTCAGTTGTGTGGTAGACAGAACATCTTTTTAGCTTGATGAAAACATCTAGCTGTTGGAAATACCATTTGTCTTGCTACTGTACCATAACAGCGTGAATAAGCTACTTTCACTTGTTGCTCAATGCTTTTTTTGAGATAATTGACCCTTCCCAGATGGGCACTTTTCAACCAAGGCAGATTTTTGCCTGGTCATAAGTTTGTCAATATACAGTGAGAAATGATCTGATCGTGGCAGCCATTATCCTAAAGGATGGCTCTGATGTGTCCTATTTCAGCATCTAGCTTGCACGATGAACAAGCAGCTCAGGCCCTAGTTACAATGCTACCAGCATGGCCAATCTTATTGTACATGGAAATGCAGGAATCTTGATTTGTATTTTGACAAGTGAAGGAAAGTTCATTGTGGACAGTAATTGAGAAACCTGGCCAATATCTCAAGTAGAAAATCCAGCAAGGGAGCTTATTTGACTGTTTCTTTTCAAAGGTAAATTTGAACAGAGGATGGAACCCATTAAGGCATGTAAGAAAATTCTTACATGCAGCCATGGATTCAAACATAGTAAACATATC
Organism: Ginglymostoma cirratum; assembly: GCA_024137785.1. Taxonomy (NCBI): domain Eukaryota; kingdom Metazoa; phylum Chordata; class Chondrichthyes; order Orectolobiformes; family Ginglymostomatidae; genus Ginglymostoma; species Ginglymostoma cirratum. The sequence continues at coordinate 46,902,355 of JAHRHZ010000019.1, read as the reverse complement.
ACTTATATATTGGAAAGCCGCAAGGAGTAGGAGGTTAGGTGTCATTCCATTGAAGGCATGCTTCTTATAGTGGCCAAAAAAGATGTTTTGTGAGAGCTGGGTTTAACAGCAATTCCATGACATCACCTTTTTTTGGGCAGACAGGGTGTCATTAAAACTGAAGTCAATTGCAAGAATAACTGAATTGATAAGTTCAACAAATACTGATTCACACGATGACGTGGGTCTAGATTTTAACAATGTAGTACTGCAGTGAAAGTGTCGAGGTCTTCCCTGAGTGATACATCAGTGAACAGGCATTATCAATATACATATTGTGAACAGTATTCACAAATGTGAAGGAATCCTTTACCGTGTATGTGAAGAACTGGCTCCAAACCAGTTATAGCAATTTGCCCAGCCATTTGGCCAGTTCATGTTATGCAGAACTAGTCATAGATTAGATAAGGCAGATAACATAAAGGTTCATCACTTTTGTGTGCTCTTACATTCACAAAAGCTGTGAGCCGTGAGGACAAATCCTAACACATAAATGCTTGACATGCCATTGCTCTTAAAACAAATCCAGAAAACATTGCTTTACATTGCCTTCAAATATGGCTGTCTAGTCATGCTGAGTGACAGGTCTAATGGATATGAATTTGAACATGTCATTAAAAATGGAATGTATCTTGATGATATTGGCACACTTGTAGTAGACGATTATTCTTGTTCCTTTGCCAGATTTACTGATATGTATCTGTGGCTTGGACTTAAGACCTCAGAATGCAAATCACATTCGTATCAAGTCAGAAGATCAGACAAGTCATTCAGAATCCTGCACTAGATTGATTAGATGGTATTCAAGGATTCACTGTCTTGATTAGATATTGGTTTGTGTCATGACCACAGATCATAGCCCTAGGTCACCTATGGACATACTGAATTTTATTTCCACTATATGTTTTCAAAAGAAGTCTGATGCAGCCAAAATGACTGTAGACATAAATTGTGTGGTTGGCTAGAGAGAGAAAGAGAGAGACACTGACATTTGAGATGTCACACCTGACAAGGGTTCAAGGAAGCTTCAGTGATGGACATGAAAGGGGAGGAATGCACTGCAAACTGAACTGCAATTTGCTGAGAGTTATCTCAGATTATATACATGATGGGAGAAAAGACATCAGTACGGGTGAGAGACAGGTTTTCTGTCTTTCCCTTTCAAGAAAACAGAAGAGTGGAGCATAAAAGTCAGTTCACCTTTGATCTGGTTGTTCTAGCAGAAAAAGGTGTGCTAATGATTTGCTCACCTCTCTTTTGAAGGCCAAAGTTAAAGAACCACCCACTAGTCACCCCTGCATTAATTAGCAAAACCAGGAAACAGAACAAAAGGATTTCAACTAACCTGTAAAGCTAAGAATCCTGAAATTGATTGCTCAACTATCAATGTTTCACTATCTACTCCTTGTGAATGGATAGAAACTGATCTATATGTCTTTTAACTTCTGTCTTCTTTTTGGATTTGGTTCACAATTCTAATCTGTGTGGATGTATGTTATTATTTCTTCTCATGTTTAATAATTAATAAACATAGACTTTGGTTAATTCAAGAAAACCTGGCTAAATTGGCTCCTGTTAAAATATGTATTCATTTGCTGTGGAAGAAAGGTATCCACAAGGGAGAGGGTCTTTTGAAAATTAACCTCATTGTGAACAATCAAGGGGACTGGGTGAATAAAGAAGTGGAGCCAATTTATCTCTCCTTAACCAGGGCTTGATACATTGGTGCAACTCATCTGGAAACTGTGATAACTTTGGGATCACCTGGGAGCTGGTCATAACAAATTGAGGTCTCATCTGGAATTTGATTCCACTGATGAAGCAAAAGATTTGGAATGGGCAAATTGTCACTTCGAAAACTATTAAAAACAAAACTACAACAGTCTTTCTTAAGTTTGTACTGTGTAATGTGTGGAGGTGTTTTGCATTAGATGCCAGCACATTCCTAACAGAATTAGTGGAAGTTACTTTAGAGGATTCTGTCCCTCAAATAGTTAAAATATTTAGTGAGGCTCTTGGGATGAGAATTTCACCTGATTTTGATACACTAAAAAGGTTACTCTAATTGTGTGCTATTTAGTGCTGGAGATGTACCATCAGATGTTCTATATCCTCAGAAATTAGCCTGACCAGAAGTGCATGAAATTTAAATAGCTTGCTTTTGACCAATGGATGTGGGTACTTAAGACAAAAGCCACATATGAAAGCTTCCATTAAATCAGTCTTCTCGATGTTCAAAATTTGATACCCTTGCCAATAAGAATGCACCTTGATGAACAGAGCATGACTGTGTCAAAGAATTGGCATGTAACTTCCATTAGTCCCTTTTACCAGCACCTTGGCGTTAAATGCAGTCACTGATGGGAATGTCATACCTTCTTCCAGGTCAAAAATCACACAACAAGTTATAGTCCGACAGGTTTTTTTGAAAACGCAAGCTTTTGGAGTCTCGCTCCTTCTTCAGGAGCAAGACTCTGAAAGCTTGTGTTTTCAAATAAACGTGCTTTACTATAATCTGGTGTCATGTGATTTTTGACCTTGTCCACCCAGTCCAACACCAGCACCTCCACATCATGGATACCTTTCTGCAGCAGTAGTTTGGCTAGTTCCAGTATCTGTAGTATTATTACAGGCTTGTTCGGCTCACCATGGGGGAAATGTGAACACCTTACTGTGAATCCAAAATCCCAGTAACTCTCAGGGATTAATCTAACCTGATCTACACTCTCAGTAGAGACGGGGCAGCATTTTACAGCTGCAGTGAGAGTGATAGATTGGTCTGCTGTGCTATCAGATGGACCCCCATTCTCCGTAGGGGGTGCATGTGCCCTGATAAACACTATTGTTGAACCAGACCTACCTTACCTTTCAGCAGCTAAAACAGGTTTCTTAGCTTCAGTTTTCATCTCATCTTCACTCTTTCTGTCCTGAACAGTGTTCCCCAACATTTCTCTTTCTCCAATGGTGCTCAGTTACCTATTACACTCTCCAACTCGATCCTTACTGGTTGCTTGGGGATTACTGGGTAGCAAGGGTTTGTCAGTGTATGGTATGGTATTATGGAGTCAGAGGTGGAATGCAGATTATCACCAAATACAAGCACAAATGGCACTCTGACCACCAGGTTTCTTAATTATAAATGTTCCACAAAGCACATTTAATTAAATCATTGTAAAGATAATTTGAGAAACACGATGCATCAAATTTCCCTGCATTGCTTCCCATTTTAATGTGCCCATTCCCTTTTACTTGGTACATCTGGAGTGCTATGTGAGGGTCATTCCAACTCTGCCTGTAGATGGCAACGACCTGCTCTTTAACAAAGGCTTGGTCAGATTAAATAGCATCCCTCATGGTGTGTGGCAAGTCGCAGAATCACAGAACTGGTACTGTGTCGGAGGAGGGTCCATTGTATCTGAACTGGATCCATTACCAAGTGCTAACCTTCTGTCTTTTCCCCATATCCCTGCTCGCCATTTCTATCCAAGTTAATGCCCTCTTGAATGCCTCAACTGTTCATTCCATACCCTAACTACTCGCTGCATGGAATGGTGTTTTGGTGTCACCCTTGCTTCTTTTACACATTGCTTTAAAGGAGCATTTCAGGCACAATTCCAGGTACATCTGGTCAAGCCATTTGCTAAGGATGTGGAGTGTTTGATGGTAGGTCTTTGCCACTAACTCGTAAAAGATCAGATCACTTTTCATGACTGTGGTCATGTTGAGGCTAAGGTTGCACTGCAAACAGCAGACATTCTCTGCTGGTTATCTGAAAACATTTTTTTGGGAGTCTGGAAGACACCAAGGAGGCAATAAATAGAACTTTCTTGGTAGCAGCCCAGTAAGCTGGCCCACTGTTAAAATCACCAGCTCTGACTGCTTACGCTGAAGCAGTCCCTGAAAACTACTACATTAAAGTTGAGGTACTGATGAGGAAATGGATACCTCTGAACAGACCTGCAAGTAAAGAATGGATGGCTATCCACTAGCTGATGGCGTTGCTGAGGTTCTGCTGCAGGGAGATATTGAAGTAAGCTTATGAGATTCTGATGCCTGGGCATGTCAATTTCTGTGAAACCCAAGGTCACTTCAGCCAGCATTCTGACTGGCCAGACCTCCACATGAACATAGCAAGAATTTGTAGAACTTGCCACACTTTCCAGTTTATGGGTACTCCCAAACTGTGATAAGACCTGCACTTGGGATTCCCATGCCAGTTTTTGGGGAAACATTCATCGAGGTGTTAGTGGACTTTGTGGGACCCCTGCTAAAAGAAAAGGGGGCCACCAGCATATCCTTCCCCTCATTGACATGGCTACCTATTTCCCAGATGCTGTTTATTTCCCTGAGAACCACATCTGCCAAAATTGACCTAATTCTTCACAGGGTATAGTCTGCAGTTAGATCCAGTAAGATCAGTGTGCAAATTTCATATCTACATTATTCTACAAAGTCGTGAGAAACCTGGACATGACCCAGTGAAATTCTTCAACATGTCACACAAAGTCATAGGAGCTACTGGAATGATAGCACCCAACTGTGGCTAGGAGAATGAATGTGTGTGTGGGTAGGTTTGCTTTTTATATATTGAATTCTTTTACACCTCTTTTTAACAAAATGAGAATGGATCTCATTTCATTCACATTTGGGTGAAGAGTAATGACCATAGATCATTACCTTGGATCACCTATGTACATATCCCACTTGAATTCCAAAATGTGTTTTCTAAAGACGACTGATATTGCCAAAACGACTATGGGTGTAAGTTCAGTGGTTGTCTGGAGACACAGACTCTGAAACGTAAATGCTGATGAGGTGTCAAGAAAAAAATCAAAACTGAACCTATCCCTTAAGTGTTATCCACACACTATGGACGCTATGGGAGAAGAGACGTCAGTCTGGTCAAGAAATATGTTCTGAATCTTTCCCTTCCAGAACCAGGGATCACAGGCTAAGGATACAGGATAAGCTATTAAGGACTGAGATGGGGAGAAATTTCTTCACCCAGAGAGTGGTAAGCCTGTAAAATTCTCTGCTACAGAGAGTAGTTGAGGCTGAAATATTGAATTTTTTCAAGAAGGAATTAGATGTGGTTCTTAGAGCTAATTCACTTGTGGAACGTAGACATTGCTGGCTGAACAGCATTTTATTGCCCGTCCCTAGTTGCCCTTGAAAAGGTGGTGTTGAGCTGCCTTCTTGAACCACTGCAGTCCACATGCTATAGGTGGACGCACAATGCCATTAGGACTTTGACCCAGCGACAGTGAAGGAACAGTAGTATATTTTTAAGTCAGGATGATGAATGGCTTTGAGTGGAACTTGCTGGTGATTGTGTTCCCATATATCTGCTGCCCTTCTTCTAGGTGGAAGTAGTCATGGGTTCAGAAGGTGCTGTCTAAGGATCATTGGTGAATTTCTGCAGTGCATCTTGTAAATAGCACACACTGCTGCTACTGAGCATCGGTGGTAGAGGGAGTGGATGCTTGTGGATGTAGTTCCAATCAAGCAGGCTGCCTTGTTTTGGATGGTGTCAAGCTTCTTCAGTGTTGTTGGGGCTGCACTCATCCAGGCAAGTGGGAGTATTTCATCACAATCCTGACTTGTGCCTTGTAGATGGTGGACAGGCTTTGGGGAGTCAGGAGGTGAGTTAATTGTTGCAGTATTCCTAGCCTCTGACCTGCTCTTGTAGCCACTGTCTTTATGTGACAAGTCCAGTTGAGTTTCTGGTCAATGGTAACCTTAAGAATGTTGATAGTGGGGGTTTCAGTGATGGTCACACCCTTGAACGTCAAGAGGTGGTGATTAAATTGTCTCTTATTGAAGATGGTCATTGCCTGGCATTTGTATGGCATGGATGTTACTTTGCCACTTGTGAGCACAAGTCTGAATATTGTCCAGATCTTGTTGCATATGAACATGGACTGCTTCAATATCTGAGGACTCATGAATGGTGGCATAAATAGACCAAATCAATAAATGAAATAAATGTTGTTTTCTCTTTATTTTGCTTTTTCTTGCAAATTGTCCTGATGAGTACAAGAGAAAATAATTTGTCAAAATGTGTTTTCTTTCAGCGTACTAAATTGAGAAATGTGCACATCATTTATACCTCTTGACCATGAAAGATTAGACTACAGGTTATCCTTTCTGGACGAACAAGGGACTCTTACAAATCAGAGACTGCAACCTAGTGTGCACAGAGCAGCTGAATACTAGGTCATTCTATGAAAAATTCTATAAAATATTGTAAGCTCTGAGGTTACAATAACCATTTCACAAATTCCAACATTAACACTGGTTCCAACAAGATCCATACATCATCAGTGCGTCACACAGGGATGTAAATGCCTTGTAAAGAAGACTTAACTATCATATGCAGAGTCGACTAGTTTGAAATACTATAAAGGGAATACCTAATACTACAACACATTCACACATACAATGTCCTCGGTTTATAGAACACAAGTAAATAATACGATATTGCAATTTTTTAAACTTGTAAAATGTCAGTTACTAATAAATGATCTGTGCATACTGAAGATGTTCCTGAAATTCCATGGAAGTAATTTGACTACAGATTAGACAGATTACAAGCATTGTTTTTATATAAGTTAGGTTTTTTAAAATATTATATTGTGTGCTATTAGAATTTATTTCTGAACTTTGACAGAAAATTAGTCATTAGGAAATGCAATATCTAATGTGAGAAGGAGCTTGGTGAGTCTGTTTGTTTGACATGACATGTATTCCAAGCATGCTCAGTTTTATCTCCAGTTTACTGTTTTCCTGCTTTGTGCAGAGAAATGCGTTAATCTTACTCTTTTAATCAATGCTCCCCTTTCTCTTATTAATTCTCAGGAGATAGATGTCACTGGCAAGGCCAACGTTTGCTATCCACTCCTAGATGGTTTTGAAAAGGTGATATTTGGCTTCTCATTTAAAGCCTTGCAGCCTGTGAGATGAAAGTGATTCTGGAAGACTGCAAATTAATTAAGAAGGAGCAAAATCTTGCTCCAGCTTCGCTGATAGGACAGTGATATCCTCAGGGGTATGGTGGCATAGCAGCTATGTGTTTAGATTAGAACCGCTGGACTAATAATACAGAGATGTATGTTCAGGAATTGGACAATTTAAACTAAATTAACTCAATTAACCTGGAATTAAAAACTATCATCCGAATTGGTGACCACAAAACTGTCGAATTGTCATAGACATTCATTTTTTTAAGTGAAGGTAATCTAGTGTTCTTAACTCCCCTGGTGAATATGTACGTGGCAGCAAGATAGTTGACTCTTATCAGCCCCTTCGTTAGTATAACTCAGTTGCTTTCAAGTTGACAGGAGGGGTCCATTTAGGGGGCAGTGATAATTGCATCATAAGGTTTAGGATGATGGTAGAATATAATATTGGTCAATCTAGTGTGAGAATAATTAACTGACAGAGACTAGACTTCAATGGAGCAAGACAGAGCTGAGATCTATAGACTGGAACCAAAAGATGGTGGGAGAAATGATAGCTGAACAATGGGCTACCTTCAAAGCAGAGATGGTTTTTGGCACGGTCAAGGTATATTTCCTCAAAAGGGAAAGGTAGGATAAACAAATCTGGAGCTCCCTGGATGACAAAGGAGATGTAAATGTTGTTAAAGAAGAAAAAGTGTGTTTATGAAAATTGTGAGGTAGTAATTACAGTTAAGAACCAAGCTGAATGTAAAGGTTCAATGAGAAAGCAAATAAGAGGGTTTATGAAAAAATACTGGCAGTTAAAATAAGAGGAAATCTTAAAGTCTTCTATAAGAATGTAGAGTCATAACGTCATACAGCATGGAAACAGACCCTGTGGTCCAACTCATCCATGCTGACCAAGTTTTCCAAACTAAACTAGTCCCACTCATTAGTGAAATGGTGCTGTAAAGAGAACTCAGGCTGGCTAGGGACCAAAAACCAGATTTACACTTAGAGGCAAGACACATGGCTACAGTATTGATTGAATACATTGCATCTGTATTTACATTCGAGGCAGATAATGCCCATGCCCTGGTGACAGAGAAGGAAATTCAGTCACTAGAAGGGTTTAAAATTGAAAAAGTGAAGTATTGGATAAGCTGCAACTTATAGATCGGAAGGCATCAGGACTGGATGAGATGGGTCCAAGGATGTTGAAGGAAATGAGAGTGGAAATTAGAGTCACTGACTGCAATCTTTCAAACTTTCCTGGACTCAGTGGTCATGCCAGAGAATTTGGCAATTGGAAACGTGATGTTTTGTTCATAAAAGCTTGCAAAGATCAGCCCAACAGACCAATCAGTTTGACTTCAGTGTTGGGGAAGCTTTGAAAAACACTTGTTTGGGATAAAGTTAATAGTCAGATGGAAAAATATGGATCATTTTGAAGCAGTCAGCATGGATTTTTTAAGGGAAAATCATGTCTAAAAAATTTACCAAAATGTTTTGAAGAGGCAATAGAGGTTTGATCAGGTGAGAGTCAAATGATGTGGCATACATGACCTTCCAAAAGTTATCCCCTGCAGTACCACACAATAGATTTCTGAGGAGAGTTATAGGCCATGGAAAACAAGGGACAGTAGCAACATGAATGTAAAATTGACTGATGGATGGGAAACAAAGTAATGGTTCATAAGTAATTTCTGGGACAGAAAAAAAGATTTGTAGTGGAGCTTCTCAGGGACGAGTATTTGAATCCTTGTTTTTCCATTTATTTATATAGGTGTATGTGCATACATATATAATGTTCTAGATCTTGGTGTGAAGGGGGGCATTTCAAAGTCTGGGAGAATTGTAAACTGTGAGGAGGGCTGTGTAGAACTTTCAAAAGACTTTGACATGTTAGCAGAGTAAGAGAATAGGTAGCAGATGAAGTTCAAAGCAGAAAAGTGTGAAGTGATGCACTTTGGTATTAGGAACATGGTAAGGCAGTACACAATAAAGGGTACTGTCTTAAAGGATGTACAGGAGCAGAGATACCTGAGTGTATGTGTGTACATCATTAAAGGTAGCATGACAATAAGGCATATTGTATTCTCAGCTTCTTAATAGGGCCATAAAGTACAAGGGCATGCAACTGCTGCAGTACTTATGAAACACTTCTTAAAGCTCAGTTGGAATATTGTGTACAGTTTTGAATGACACGCTATTGGAAATATGGGAATGTATTGGCGAGAATGCAGAAGAATGGTTCCAGGAATGAGGCACTTCAATTAGGACGATTGAAAGAAGAAGTAGGGACTATTTTCTGTGGCGACAAGAAGGATAAGAAATAGGAGTTTGCAAAATCATGAGGGGTCTGGAAAGAGTGGACAGGGAGAAACTGTCCCTACTTGTAACTGGATCAAGAACCAAAGGAAAGAGTTTGAAAGTGATTTGTAAAAGAAGCAAAAACAAGGTGAGAAAAAACTTTTCCACTCAAGTAGTAGTTCAGGTATGAAATACACTGCTTGGAAGTGTGATGGATGTAAGTCAGTACACCATAAAGGGTTAAAATTGTTTCAGAGATAAAAGGTACTGCAGATGCTGGAGAATCCGAGATAACAAGGCGTGGGGCTGGATGAACACAGCAGGTCAAGCAGTATCATAGGAGCAGGAAAACAACTGCACCTCCCAGTCGCGAACCATTTCAACTCCCCCTCCCATTCCTCAGACGACATGTCCAGCCTGGGCCTCCTGCAATGCCACAGTGATGCCACCCGAAGGCTGCAGGAACCACAAATCATATTCAGCCTGGGAACCCTGCAGCCCAATGGTATCAATGTGGATTTCACAAGCTTCAAAATCTCCCCTCCCCCAACCGCATCCCAAAACCAGCCCAGCTCATCTCCACCTCCCTAACCTGTTTTTCCTCTCACCTATCCCCTCCTCCCACCTCAAGCCCCACCCTCATCTCCTATCTACTAACATCATCCCGCCCCCTTGACCTGTCCGTCCTCCCTGGACTGACCTATCTCCTCCCTACCCCCCCACCTACACTCACCTTTACTGGCTCCATCCCCGCCTCTTCGACCTGTCTGCCTCCTCTCCACCTATCCTCTCCTCTATCCATCCTCTATCCGCCTCCCCCTCTCTCCCTATTTATTTCAGAACCCTCTTCCCCTCCCCTATTTCTGATGAAGGCTCTACACCATAAAGGGTACTGTCCTAAAGGGTGTACAGGACCAGAAAGACCTGAGTGTGTGTGTGTACATCATTGAAGGTGGCAGGACAATAAAGCATATTGTATTCACAGCTTCTTAATAGGACCAACTGAAACACTCAAGAGGGCATTAGACAATTATATAAAAAGAAAGATTGTGCCAGGTTATGGGGAATTGGCAGGAGTGTAGTGCTAAATTAACATACTGAGAGAACCAGAGCAGACATGGTAGACTGAATGGTTTCATTCTGCACTTATAATAATTCTGTAATCCCTATAACATGTGCAAAAGTGTGAAGTGATATAGCAAGTAAACGAGGAATGAACTAATTTTACAGTTTTAAAGGAGACGCAGAAACAGAGAGAGGTGCACTTTTGGGCAATCAAATAAAAAAACTGAATAAAAAATTAAATAATCAACCTGTCTTCGATCACACAGTGTATCTGAATTTGATTAAATGTAGTTAAGAGAAGGGTCGACAACAGCAATTAGCATAAATAAGAATGCTTGTTAAAAGAAAATGAAAAAGGAAGCGAGAAAAGGCAATAACTCTCACACCCTTCTGCCTGTCTGGAACCCCTTGATCGATGGCTGATCCGGAGTCTTACTTTCATTTGTGGCACTGCTCACAATCCCGGTCCGAGGTGGAGTTCAACTCTCTCTGTCTCTTTCATGCAGTGTAACAAACAGCCAGTACAGAGAAACGGCTGTCTTCAGCCTGTAAACGGACGTTCACAGGACTCATTCAAGGTGATGCAGCTTGTCGAATATCATCATCAACTTTCTCAGCCTATTTTCCCATCCTATACAGGATCTGAAGAGAAAAGGTTATTGGGCCACTTGGAAATGGCATGGAGCTGCAATAGCGGAGTTGCTCTTGTAGAGACCAGGCATGGACATGCCAGGTACATTGCAGGAACCCATTCTGTGCTATGCACATTCTATGATTTGATTATTCTACAAGCATTAGTAACGCAGTTTTGAATCCTTTTCAGAACCACTGGACTACATGGTTTTTGGAGGGTTGGAAAGCACTTTTGCAACAAGCAAGGTATCACAATTTTGTTCCGCAAGTTGGGGGGAACCAGGAGACTTGTCCTGTCTATCAGTGTTCATATTTATTTGTTTTCTTTTAATAGAAAACAGCTGTTAGCATGTAATTTGCTTCAAGCACAGATGAAATTGTTATTTGGAGCACATTTTGTTTACACACTGCTCCTTAATGGAGCATTCAGAGATCAAAATAGACAGTTCATAACTCAACACATTGAGGAATATCCTTTGTGAGATTGTCACTTAGGGAAATGAAAACATCGGACTGACACCCTCAGTGATAATATTCCAAAATGTAGTTTGGTCCTTTGCTGGAACTCTAAGGAGTGAGTTTTAAGCTATAACTGATCTTTGTGGTGCTTGGAATGCTTGATGCCAACAATAGTATAAGTGAAATAGAAATTCCATTCTGCAACACTGAATGACCCCCTGATGAGTACGCCGCTACTCCAATAACCAATTAATTTCCTAAAAAAGACTGGAAGTTAATTTAAAGAGTAAAATAATTTAAAGCAAGTTGGCTTATTTACTATTTGGAATTTCACTTGCATCTACATTTCCTTATATATCCATTTTCTGATTTTAGTCACATTATGGCACTGTGGGGTGGTAGTGAGAGGAAGAGGATGCACTTGTTAAGATTAGATACTTTTGTCATAGAGAGAGTAGGAAAATTGGCAGATGATATACTATAATCTTCTATCACTGAATGAGTAAATGACAGAGCCCTGGGGCGCCAAGTGATAGGCCATCAGGAAATGAGTTACTCACTGCAGAATTCAGCAGAAGATTTCTCCTTAAGCATTAGTTATGTCAAGTAAATGCTACAATTTTTCTGTTTTTTTAAAATTACAGGTTCATTGTCTGTGTTACTATTCCTTTCCTCACCATCTCTGCTTTATCAGCCATTGCAGAAGCAGATTGGAGTGTTCTACTGTCCCTTCACTCAGCAGCAGAATAAGGTTGGGGTAGGAGGTTATTTTTGACTTTGAGTGATAAAAATGGACATCAGTTCAGCATCTCTTAAATGTATTTCTTACTGTACTTAAAGGGAAATGAAAACCAGGGCAGATCTAAAATAAGCAGTTGAATTCATCTTAATCTTGTTGGTTTACACTATTAGCCATAGTGAAAACTAGAGTCCTAGAGTCATACAGCATTGAAACAAACCCTTTAGTCTAATTAATCCATGCTGATCATATTCCCAAACTGAACTAGTTCCACCTGCCTGCTTATGGTCCCTATCACTGCAAACTTTTCCTGTTTATGAACTTATCTATATGCCTTTTTAATGTTGTAACTGTACCCGCATCCACCACTTTCTCTGGCAGTTCATTCCACATATGAACCACTGTGTTAAAAAATGTTGCCCCTCATGTCCTTTTTTAAAATCTTTCTCCTGTCACCTTAAAAATATGCCCCCTACTTATGAACTCCCCCACCTGAGGGCAAAAATGACTTTTGTCATTCACCTTATCTTCCTCTCTTTTTTTCTGTCTTCACTGTTTATTGAACTAGCTACTGGGTTATACCAAGTTTTTTTTACCTTAAAAAAACCTCAAGAAGGATAAAACATACAATAGATATGTTAGAAATGAAGTCTAATATTATTTTTAAGACCTAAATATGGCTACCTATTTTCAAGTGCTTATTTTTATTTAAATTTATCCTAACACCGTTTGTAGTGGCCGTTTGCAGATGATTTCATGGCTCTCACTAATGAGCTCCCAAATGCTGGACCAGGAGATTGTCCAGATTATATTAATGAAGCTGATCCCATAAAATTAAAATGGGCCATGAATTTAACAGTCCAGTAATGTTCTTCTGATAAATGCCTGGTGGCATGTGTATTGTGTATTTTCCTGAAAAATTGATCTCAATATGTCTCACTGATAGAACAGTGTTCAGTTTGGCTGCAATACTAGGAGTGTTCAGATTGGTTTCCAGTTCTCTCATATAATTTATACATCGAATAGAGAAATAAAACCGCTGATTCAGCTTGGCAAAGTTACCCATTATCACAGTTCAAATTCATATTTCAGAAGGACATGAAATACATTTTCCAAGCTGAGCAGGATTTGATGTACAATCAAGTGATAGACTGGAAAGCAATGTAAACATTTCTACCCAATTTACACAATAGTATAATTGTAGAGCACAGAATAAGGCTACTCAGCACATTGTGCCTATGCTGACATCTTAAAGAACTGTTCAGTTAGTCCCGCTCCCCTCTTTAGCTCGACAGCTCCTTAGCTTCTTCCTTTTATAAGGAAATACATCCAATTCCATTTTCAAAGGCATCACTGAAAATGCTGCCATCGTCCTATTACACAGTACATTCGAAGGCAGAATAACTGCTGTTCAAAAAGGTTTTTCCCATTATCCCTCAGACTATTTTGCCAATTACCACAAGGTATCCTCCAGTTACCTACCCTTTTGCCTGTAGAAACAATACTTTCCTATTTATCAGGATCTCTCAATTTTGAACACCTCTACTAAATTTCACCTTAGCCTTCCCTACCAAGAGAAGAATGATTTCAGCTTCTCCAGTCTCTCCGTATAAACAAAATCTGTCAATTATTTAATCACTTTTACCACAGGCCAATCTGAGGAAGTAGCACAATATTGCAGAACTGCATTCTTTTCCAAAGTCTACAATGTACCTGTGTTGCCTCCAATTGGGCAGGGACTGCTCTGCCCAATATCATTTAGGTATTTTTGGATCTCGTGGATATGCATGTAAGTGACTGCTTTTCTGAAAGCGCCCATGATATTTTTCTATTAAGATAATTGTTCATGTTGCCCATATTTGAAGGGGAAGGAAGAAGATAAGAAAAGTTCTGGAAGAAGATCAAGGTATGCTAAGAAAGCATAGCTACTGACAATCAATGTTTGCTCTTTACAATAATTGTTCTTTTTTCTGTATGGCCTGGTTTTGCACTGCACCTTTACAGAATCACAGAATCCCTACAATGCATAAAGGTCTGCCCTACAGTGCCCATTGAGTCCACACTGTCCCTCCAAAGAGCATTCCATCCAAACCAAGCCCCCCACCCTATCCCCATAACCCGACGTTTACCATGGCTAATCCATCTAGCCTGCACATCCCTGGGCACTATGGGCATTTAGCATGGCCAATCCACCTAACCTGCACATCTTTGGTTGTGGGAGGAAACAGGAACACCCAGAGGAAACTCACAGACACTCATGGAGAATGTGCAAACTCCACACAGAAGCTGAGGCTGGGATTGAACCTAGGTCACTGGTGCTGAGTAATCAGTGATAACCACTGAACCAGTGCTGCCCATAGTTTTAAAAAAATGAGAGGCAGTAATAAAAAGATTAAGACTGCAATACAGCTGTGCGCAAGTGAGTTTAGAATTAAACTTGGTTGTGTGTAGCCTGTATGTTTCACTGCATATTCTGGACAGACATACACAATTAGAGGCCACATTGTTGATAATAAGGTACGAACCCTTGACTGAAACAGAACAAAATTGAAATGAAGCTAAAGTATAGCAGTGCTGTTATGTGTGAACTGATCTTGGCTAATTTTACGGAACAAACCTCGTTAAGGTTCACAGAATAGTTTTCATTTGCTGCAGGCTGCATGATGTTGCACTGAAAAAGGGCTCCAGTCTGCATCACCATGACGGGGAGGATAAAACAGCAAAGTGGTAAAAATGCTCATGACAAAACAACATCAGTCCTGACTTAGTAATAGGAATATACGGGATATCAGCCATTAATTCTAGATGCATTCCAAGCAGTGGTCATCTATATCTTTTCTTAAAAACAGACAAATGATATCTCCAGAGATAAAAGGTACTGCAGATGCTGGAGAATCCGAGATAACAAGCATGGGGCTGGATGAACACAGCAGGTCAAGCAGCATCATAGGAGCAGGAAAACTTGACGTTTCGGGCCTAAACCCTTCATCAGAAATGGGGAAGGGGAAGAGGGTTCTGAAATAAATAGGGAGAGAGGGGGAGGCGGATAGAGGATGGATAGAGGAGAGGATAGGTGAAGAGGAGGCGGACAAGTCGAAGAGGCGGGGATGGAGCCAGTAAAGGTGAGTGTAGGTGGGGGGGGTAGGGAGGAGATAGGTCAGTCCAGGGAGGACGGACAGGTC
>JAHRHZ010000019.1:46855358-46881984 GCA_024137785.1 Ginglymostoma cirratum | reverse complement strand
ATTTATTTCAGAACCCTCTTCCCCTCCCCCATTTCTGATGAAGGGTTCAGGCCCGAAACGTCAAGTTTTCCTGCTCCTATGATGCTGCTTGACCTGCTGTGTTCATCCAGCCCCATGCTTGTTATCTCGGATTCTCCAGCATCTGCAGTACCTTTTATCTCTGATACAATTTTAACTCCACCTCCCTAACCTGTTTTTCCACTCACCTCAAGCCACACCCCCATCTCCTATCTACTAACGTCATCCCGCCCCCTTGACCTGTCCGTCCTCCCTGGACTGACCTATCTCCTCCCTACCCCGCTACCTACACTCACCTTTACTGGCTCTATCCCCGCTTCTTCGACTTGTCCGCCTCCTCTCCACCTATCCTCTCCTCTATCCATCCTCTATCCGCCTCCCCCTCTCTCCCTATTTATTTCAGAACCCTCTTCCCCTCCCCCATTTCTGATGAAGGGTCTAGGCCCGAAACGTCAAGTTTTCCTGCTCCTATGATGCTGCTTGACCTGTTGTGTTCATCCAGCCCCATGCTTGTTATCTCGTAAATGATATCTCCAAGTCACTCCAACTACCTTACCCTATTATTTCATACCCAGTTCTTCCAAAACCATTTCGTGCTATTTTATGATTGTTTTCTGCTCACTTCTAACAAATAGCAGACAAGTTTGCAACACAGTTTGAATTCAAATGCAGGAGATTTATTTCCTGAATCCTGGCTTGACCCTATCCCATGTTTGGTACTTTGCTTCACCCAGGGCTGCAGTTTCCTTTTGGGAGTTCACTCCTGACTGACGTGTGACCTTGTCTAAAGTTTTGTTTGCTTTTTCCGCATGGTTTGGGTTCACAAAGTAATTTGCAAGCTGCAAAATAGTAAGGGAGGAGAGTGGGTGCTGACGTGGGCTGGTGGGACAGCGCACCTCAGCACTCAGTAACAGCAGCATGGCTCCTAAAATTGCTTAAATCCTCTTGAAACGTGAGGCCTCACTTTACCCCAGCCACTCGTGCCAACCCATGTATCTTCCGTGCCTGTGTCATCCCATGCTGATATGAGTCCTCTATGTTCTTGCCTGCCCCTGATAACCTTTTATCCTCTTGATTATCAAGAATCTATCTTCATCTGCCTTATAAATATTTTAAAGCAAGCATTCCAGTGACTCATGACCCTCTTTAAGAATGGCCAGAGTCACTCACATATCATCCATTAATTTGATTGGTTGAATTATTGTTGTCACATGTACCGAGATACAATGGACAGTATTGTATTTGCTCTCAATGCCTTTAGGGAGATGTGGGCACCACATGTGTGAGTGGGGGTGGGGTGGGGTAGGTGGAGTGCTTTGTTCCCTCTTCCAATTCTATTTTGATTTAAAACCTACCCTCCCCCTTCACTTTCTTCACATAGTGTTGCCCTGATTGGGCCTTGCTTGTTACTGGTTCACTGGCCACATGGATGTTTTCCTGGTGGTGGAAATAGCAAAGAAAAACAAGCAAAAAAGTGTTGTTTTGTGTTCTATATAGGCAGATTGTATATCAGTGGAAAATATTGTACCTTCCTTGAGGAAAAAAGAACTTCTCACCATCCAATAAGAGCCTCTAGCAAATATCGTTGACAATAAGAAAAATAAATACATTCCTGTTCATGAAAATAATCTTGCAATACTTATATAAGATAACAAGGTGTGGGGCTGGATGAACACAGCAGGCCAAGCAGCATCATAGGAGCAGGAAAGCTTGACGTTTCGGGCCTAGACCCTTCAGCTTATGTCAACATGAAAGCTGCAGTTTACTACTCAAACGTCTATAAACTGTAATTAGTTTTCAGATTGTTGGAGCACCTACTTGTGCTGAAACCTATTTTCAGTAGAAATTTATCACAGCATTCATAATGGCCACGGTTGTGCAATTAATAGAGTAAACTGGGACAGATAGAACAGAGGCTAGTAATATCAATTTCAAAGCAAAGTACTTTTCAGCCAAATAATGGGAGAAAGTGGTTAGGTTTTTTAAAAGTTTCAAATGCTGGCCAGAATATCAGCCAGAATATTCCATCTATTTAAATCACAGTCCAAAAGATGACAGTACCGGCTGTCAAATTATTTTGGAACCTTTTTCACTGCATTATGATAATTTGTCCTTTGAACAAATATGATATGAACAAAATACACAAAGATGATCATTAGAAGGGTTAATTTTGCAGGGTAGATTCTTATTATAATCTCTGCATCAAAACACATTATTGTACAATGTCTAATAATGGCACATGAAGGTGTGAAAATGTTCCCTTCATCTCAGACAAAACCTGGCACCTCTGGACGGCTTTCCATTTCATTATATTCAAACACACAAATTAAGAGTAGGAGTAGATCATTCAGGCCCTCAAACATGGTTGATCAGTCAATGAGATCATGGCTGATAAGAGTCCTCCACATTCTTGCCTGCTCCCGATAACTTTTAATCCCCTTGACTATCAAGAATCTAACTACATCAGCTCTATAAATATTTCAAGGAAGAGTTCCAATGACTCATGACTCTCTGTGAGAACAAAATTCTTATCTTAAATGGGTGATCACTAATATTGAAACAGTGAACTGTTATTCTTCAAGAGCTGCCAAATCTGGCTTGCTTTGGTCTTTTAAATCCTTGCACCACAAGGTGAAAAGGGCGTCTGGAAGGAAATCTGATTTTCTTCTTCCATTTAAAATAGGTGCCTTACCTTAGTTGGGCAGGTGCATGCTGGGAAATCCTGACCTACAAAAAGGTCAAAGGAAAATGATGCAGTGTTTTAAATGCAAGTAAAGATCTGATTTGCCCCAAATAAAGCCAAGGTGTGACTATTCACACATTAAAACATACCTCTGTGCTCAAAGAAAATTTGGCCTCTCATCTCCCATTCATTCACAGTGAATCCCTTATGGAAGAATGAACTCCGTTGTATGTTGGCAGAGTTTCACTGTCTGCTTTGGGCCAAACAAAATGATTAGATATCACTGTTACTAGCTGAAAATGACATAACTTGGTAAGTGGTGAACCATGAATGCTTTTCCCAATATTGTTTTAGGTGGTTAAAGGATTTCAAGTGTTAGCTGCTTGATAGAATTTAGTGCTGTTCTTTTTTGATTGACTAGTCTGTCATGAAGGAGAGAGTTTCTATGGGCTGATAACAGGAAATCTATGTCTTAAACAGTATGAGAGAAAGGAAAGAAAGATTTGTATCTAGTTGGAATCCTACATAATCTCAAGAGATCTCAAAGTACTCTGTGATCAATTTTTGAAGTAAGTTTGAAATATAGTCATGGTTGTTGCAAAGTTGGAAATGTGTCAGCAAAATTGTGTCCAAAAAGCTTTCATAAACAGCAGTGTGATAATGACCAAATAACTTGCATTATCATGAACTTTGATTGAAGGATGAATAAATGACCACAAAGAATTCCATGATCTTCCAAAAGACAACAACTTCAAGTCTCTGAAGTGGAGTTTGAGTCTGCAATCTTCTAACTCAGAGACAAAATGCTGCTAACTAGGCTTCAGTTGTGAAATAACTTCCGCCAAACATTTTAGAACTGAGTTAGTCAGTAATGTTTTTGGAAAGTTCCAGCCTTCCAATGCACCACACTGACTTTATAATATTGTCAATAGCTGTCATCATGTCAACAGTATTGCTGTAAGGTAAATTGGATTAAGGCTAACAAAACTTTTAATCCCACTAGCAGTTGTTCCGTTATTTCTATCCATCACCAAGTTGAGTAGTTCACCTGCCTCTTCAGACAGCAGCACAGTTTTCAGAGCATTGATCTTCCTGTGTGGGACCTTCTGCCATCCAATGGGAAAAGATCAGCCAGCCAAATAATTAAAAACCTCAGGGAATAATTCAAAAAGTGCAGGAAATTTGTTTGGTGTCATGGTCAGCACTTCTCCCAAAACATCAAAGAAGACAGATTATCCAGCTATTTAGCTCACGGTTTTTGTGATATACTTTTATTGACAGCTACCACCCATGCATAACTAACTGCACGAGACAGAATTTTATTTTACCTGCGAAGCATATTGGAGTGTAAACTTTAGATAGTTTAGTTATTGCGTTAGTTTTTTTGAGTTTGACTTGGTGCTGAGTTAACTCCTCCTAACCAAGGAGATCAGCAGAAGGCAGTTGTTTGACCAAGCTTAACTAAAGTCCTGTAGACCTGCAGAGAAAAGTAGGCAGGATTTTCACACAAGTGCTTTGCAATGGTTTATGATGGAAAGTATGTGAGAATGTTGGGTTGGGAGAGAATCAGACTTTGCTGTGATGCCCCTGTCGGAAACAATTAATCAAAACTGTCATACATACAGAACAATCACTTCTGCGAGGTAACCGAGAGCATCTGGTGCATAGTGAGGGTCCTATAATAAGGCAATACTTTAGATTTGGAAGAGTCAAAAAAACTGTCATTGAATGTTTTCGAACATTTCACACATCTTAAAGTGTTACATTTCCTACGTCCCTATCTTAACAATCTATATTATTGGTAACAAACTGTCTGGAACTGAATAGACCATTATATTATTCCATTAGAATGATTCTCATTTTTGGCATTTGAAATGTTATGTTCCACTAATATTTCACAGTGTGTGATCTTTCAGAAGTAATGTCATTTGGATCTAGTTACTGTTGCCTAAATTTCATTCCAGTCTATGATGTACATAACAGAAAACAGAAACTTGATCTGTATATTTCAGATAGGGTGAAGGGCTATAGGCAGATTTACCACCCCTATGTTAATAGCTGTATTGGGGGACTGGGAAATTTGTATCTTTTTATCTTGAAATCTTGTATCTTGTATCTTGAAAAGCCTGAGCAGGTGTGATGCCAATTAGACACGACCTGAGTCCCTTTGAAGACTTCTGAAGTCTCCAAACCTGAACTAGAGTAATGCATTTGAACTTAGAAGAGGGTAATTAATGTCCCTAGTTGGAATGTCTCCATTATGCAACAGAATCTTTAAAATACAGTGTTTGTGGTTCTCAAAAAGATCCCACTTTGCCTTTGAATGCTGGATCTCTACATGCTGGGGAGGATATTTCTGATCACCCTTTCAAGCACTGCTGGCTAACTATACCAAGATAAGAGTTGAGTTTGCATTGAGTATGTACAATAGTTCCTCTCTGCCAGCAAAAGTTATGTCAATGGAGTGGGTCATCATGAATTTCCATTCTACAGATCCTTTGCCATATTTTAAAATATCCCAGCAAGCTAACAAAGACAGTGCTGCAAGCACAGTTCAGCTCAGAGTTATTTACAATGAGAACGTCTGATAATTTCATTTTTCCAATTGCATTTGTCCTTTGCGGTAATCAACTGTGGATGATGTAAAGTGTCCACTTCGCACTAGACTGAATTCCAATTAAGATTCAGCATATCAATAATAACGCCAACCAATAAAAGCTGTACATGAGTTAATTAGTGTAGCAATATTTCTTTACATCCTATTTGTAGTTCTACATTATCTGCTTGAATGGTTATGGACGTATAATTATTGGATAATAAATATTAAGGCATATCGGCATCAGACTAAAAGCCCTACAACAATGCTGAGCATTTGCTTTGTAATGATTTCATAAAAAAAACGTGACCAAGGAGAATAATAACTTGCTTTATAGCTTATGATTTTTTAAACATTGTATAGAAAGTAAGCAATCAATCAGACATTGCCAAATCTGCATATTGGGAACATTTTGTAAACATATTTTGATCTGGTAGGAGGTATCTGCTGACCTAAACAGAATCTACCATGTCTTTAATAACTGTCACTAACCTTCAGCATGCTGATCTTCAGTGAAGTGGTAGGAATGATATGGTGCTGGCCCATAAGATCATAGTAAAAGGTAAAGTAGGAAATTTACCCAAAGGGCCCAGTCTCAGTCTACATCTGACATATTGCTCCAAATTCAATGTCCAAATCTATACATGGAAACATTTTCCTCCATAAACATACGCTATTTATAAAGTGTGTAAACAAAAACTTTTTAATTTGACTATTACAGGACTATGGGTGAATGATTGATAATACCTTCAATAGTGTCCCCACATCCCAACACCCCTTTATTAAAAATAGTGGAGAGTCGGTTGCTTAGTGACACAAAATATTCTAACCCATCCATTTCTTGCTAATGTAGTTTGGGTGCCAGAGGCAGGCTGGGATGCTCATGCTCCCGATGGGGCTACAAGTCCTCCCTGTCTCAGTGAGGGCAGAGCTAAAAATTGCCTTGCAGGGGGCTGCCTCCTATCCCCACACCCCCATTAACCCCCACCCATCCCTCACCCACAGTGGTGACCTGACTGTTGTTTGCGGTCATTAAAGTTGTCAAAAAGTGGCTGAGACAGCACTTTGTTGCACTATCTTCCTAGTTTCTTGGAAAAGCTCAGCAGGTCTGGCAGCTTCTGTGAAGAGAAATCGGAATTAACATTTTGGTCCAGTAACCCTTCCTCAGAACTGTTAGCAGACCCGAAACATTAGCTCTGATTTCTCTTCACAGATGCTGCCAGACCTGCTGAACTTTTCCAGCAACTTCTGTTCCTATTTCTGATTTACAGCATCTGCAGTTCTTTCAGTTCTTCCCAGTTTCTTGTACTGTTTCTTGTAGCTGGACAACGTCCCACTGTCTCTACTGTTTTGACAATCTGTCGCTTTCCTTTCTGGTACACGAGACCAGTCTCCAAGCACTCAAATAAGAGCTCAACCATGTGACAATCTTGACGTTAATCTATTTCCCGTCTCAGGTACATTTAGGACCCAAAAGAATCCTGATTGCTATTTCCTGCCACTGGTGGGAGAATTGAGTCTATTATTAACTGTAACCTTTCTTCAATATGTATAAGGTGATTAATCTAAACTAGTAAATTCACTCTTTATGATATTAATGCTTTTACATGACATTTCACAATGCCATTGTATTTATTTTGAACTCCAAGGTTGATGAAAAATAAATGAGATATAATTTTCCATATGTGCCTAATTGTTCAGTGCCCTTGCTCTCAAAGGTGAACAGTTTCAATTCACAAAGCACTTTGATAATGCTTTGGTAATAACTCTTAGTGGGTTTTAGGAAATCAGGCAGAAAACATTTTCTTTTTGTGAGCGTAACCCCAGGTTGATGATCTCCTGCTGTTGACTTCTGTCAAAGAGGACTATAGAAACGACTTTTAAAAGATTTATAACAAGCGGAATTTCACACATCAGAACAGTTTATGTGCTGGTCTCTCACAGATGCCTATAGTTCAGGAACTGCATTTGCGTGCAAGGGTTGTATGTCAGAGTGAATTAAAGAATAAGGGACATAGCTGTGTACTGAACTGAAAAGGTACTGCATGATTGAAGGATTGACTAAATGGCAAATCTATGAGTCTTAAACCTAGCTTCAAATTGTTGATTGGTATCCTGTTTCCTACACATCATAGATTCAAAGTTTTTACATTTTAATATCAGTATTTCAAGGTTCTTTTTTTAAAAATAAAATTCTGCTGAAAAATACAAAGTGCTTATGTTCCCCAAAGCCTTAAATTCTGAATCCAATTTATCACAGTAGCATTATAAAAAGTAGATAACTAAACTGCTGCTTGACCTGACACGAAATACAATATGTCCAGGAATATAAAAGTATGAAGTCTTATTAATTACTGGGAGCAGGGGGGCTCAAAATGTGGGTATTAAAAATAGCAAGATATACATCTTTGGGGTAGAATAAGAAACAGTGATTGTAAAACTGTGCTTTGCAGTGCCCTAGTTTTTAGGGCTATGACTCTTTCTTGGTTTCAAAATAGCGTCTGGACCATGTGTGCACACTTCCGATGTTGTTCGCAGTTAAAACTCTTATTGTAGGCATTAAAAGCATGCAGAGTAGGCAGACTGCACCATCAGTAAGTCAGTAACACTGATTTGATGCCAATGCTACCAACGCTACCGTTTCTCACCTCAATAATCTAGCTAACATTTCATCTAATACTGTTCAAGAAATCATCAATAGCTTGCAGGCTAGATGCGAATTAACCTCCATTGGCCATGTTTGAGTTTGTGGAAGTGCTAGGTGTTTGGAAGAATTGGTTGTAGTCATTGATGTTTGCAAGGTGTGGTGCTGTGCATGAAGTATGATAATGATCCTGAAAGAGCTAATGTTGAGTTGTTTTGGGCTTTGCCCAGTCAGAAGATGCTGCGTAGTTTTTGGTGGAAAATCGATTGGTTTGGCATGAGATGTGGTGGAGATAAAATGTCAGCTCTGGCCCTTGATAGTCTAAAGTAAATATGCTTAATTAGTCAGTGTAATTTGTGCCTATTGTTACAATGCAATAAACTGCCTCTTGTTATGTTAGACACTAATTCAGTCATAGATATTTCTAATTATTTCTAACATTTCTGGAGCATGTGGGACATGAACCAGGGCCTCCTGGCTCAAAGATAGGGACACTACCACCATGCCACAAGAGCTTCAGCTCTTCACCTTAGCATGCACCACTGGTCTGTTCTCCACTTCCGACAATCAATTCGGCCCTTAAACTAAGCACAGAAAAGGATGTGGGATAAACGGTGGAATGGTGGGAATGTCACTGGACTAGTAAACCAGAACCCAGACGAACATTAAGAGCTCTTGTGGTGTCATAGTATTGTCCCTACCTCTGAACCAGGAGGTCTGGGTTCAAGTTCCACCTGCTCCAGAGGTTAATGAAACATCTCTGAACAGGTAGGTTAAAAGATATCTATCCTCACATCTACAGTAAGAAATGCTACATCCTTTGCTTTCTCCAATAGCAGTTAGATAATGAGCAGAAAGGAATGTTTGGGTCCTGTAGCACAGCAGTAGTATCCCTTTATCTGGACTAGGAGGACAGGTTGAAATTCCACTTATGCCTTGTAGATGGTGGACAGACTTTGGGAGGCAGGAGATGAATCATTGTTGTTGGCAGAGGCAGAGGAGGAGTGAGTGGAACAGTTGGTGAGCATTCGTGGAGCAAAAGACAAAGTGAATGCTAATTTCCTGCTTTTGCCCAGAATTGGAGAAATTCATCAGTTTTGCTTCCAATGTCCTTCATGAGGGGGGGTGGGGGTTGGGTCTTCAAGCACAGAGCCATGAAATAGTCAAAGTGCACTTTAACTTAAATTCTCCTTTTTTTTGGTAAAAATTTCTTTTTTACTATATAGGAAGGACTGTTATTCTGAACGTTTTATTTTTTCTAATTTATGACTGTGATCTTGTATCTTTGAAGGTCTGTAACGCTGGACTTTTTATTTCTTTATTTTGCTAATATTTTTTCCTAAGAATTTAGGAATTAGGTGTCCTCTAATTGGTCCATGAGTCCCAAAGGGTATTCACTCTACAGCCTGACTCAAGCCTGTGCAGATCAAACTGCAAGTCATGAGCCTCCGACAGTCCTGGGTAAAATACTGGTGGGAGAGGGATGTGGCCCTGAGTTAGCCATTAATTGGTCACTTAAGGGCTTCAACATAGAGTCATAGAGCTATATAGCACAGAAAAAAACACATTAGTCCAACTCATCAGTGCCAACCAGAAATCCTAAACTGATCTAGTCCCATTTGCCAGTATTTGGCCCATATCCCTCTTAAACCCTTCCTATTCATGTACCAATCCAGATGACTTTTAAATGTTGTAATAGTATTCACATCCACCACCTTCTCTGGCACCATGTTGAATACACACACCACCCTCTGTGTGAAAAAGTTGCTCTTCAGTTCACCTTTTCCCTCTCACTCTAAACCTATGTTCTCTAGTTTTGGACCCCTCTTACCTGGGTAAAAGACTTTGACTCTTCCCCCATCAATGCCCCTCATGATTTTATAAACCTCTATAAGGTCACCCCTCAGCCTCAGTCTCTCCAAGGAAAGAGCCCTAGCCTATTCAGCTTCTCCCTGTAGCTCAAACCCTCCTGTCCCGGCAACATCCTTGTAAATCTTTTTGCTTAACCTTTCCTTGTAAGACATTCTTTTCATCCCATGAATCAACCTAGTAAACCTTTTCTGAACTTGTGGGCATTGGACACGTGGACTGCAATGGTTCAAGAAGGCAGCTCACCACCATTTTCTTGAGGGCAACTAGGGACAAGCAAGAAATACTCACCAGCCAGTGATGTTCATGTCCCATGCATTAATTTTATAAAAAAGCTGTTCTCAATACAAATATGTCGCTTCCTTACTGAAGATAGCTCTCTGGTGCAGTCTTACCAATGCCGTATACAGTTATAGCAAATTTCCCTATTTTCATACTTGATCCTATTTGCAATAAATGTGAACATTCCATTTGCCTTTCTAAACCAGCATGCTAACATTTTGTGATTAATGTACAACGATACGCAGATCACTTTAAAATTCTGCAGTTGTTTTGTTTTTAACTCTGCTTTTCCATTCTTTCACCAAAATGGACATGGTTCAAGGTCATCATTGTTCTGATGACCATGTCTTAGTTACAGGCAACGAGATGCCAACGATACGTGAATGTTATCAGGTCATGTGGCTGCATAATATTTAATTCTGGGAAACCTCTACTTATATGTCCAGTGCACTTGACAACTCTGTTGATTTCCAATATATTTACCTTGGCAAGGGCCAGGCTGGTGATGACAGGAATGTTAACATTGGTCCTAGTTGCAGATGGTAGCTGCACAAGGGAAGATTTGAATTGTAAAAGTGAGTGGTTTGGCACTTGAAGGCAGTACATTACTCATCTTTTTTGCCATAAGATGATTGAACATCCTTTGTTCTGGTATTGTGGATTGTCAACCTGTTGCTCACCTCTTCCGTGATATCCAGTACACTTGTGTGTTCACAGATATTGGCCTCTTCCTCCCATCATTGGAAATAATGCCTCTGGATGGGCCGTTATTGCCTGCAGCATTCCTTCCAGAGAAGAGATGACAACTTTCCCATATTGGTACTCCATCCCTGAAGTGTCTGCCTGTTATTTGGAGAATTGACAAACCAAAAGCCTTTGCAGGGTTCTTTCAAATAGAAATTAATTCACAGTCAGTTTGATTTGTGTGAAATAACCACAGCAAAGCTCATTCCCATCAGAGATAGTAAGAACTGTTGATGTTGGAGTCAGAGATAACACAGTGTGGAGCTGGAGGAACACAGCAGGCCGGGCAGCATCAGAGGAGCAGGAAAGCTGATGTTTCAGGTCCAGACCCTTCTTCAGAAACCTGCTTGACCTGCAGTGTTCCTCCAGCTCCACACTGTGTTAGTGCTTCTGAATATACAATTCCATCAGGAATTTAGACCTGAGACAAAGGATAGGTACAACAAAATTTGTATTCTTTCCGAACGTTAATGGTAATTTAGTCGATCTGTCCTTTGCTATTCCAGAATATTCACAGGCGCAGTTAGTCCATCAAGATCCAGGGAATGGGAGAGCAGCTATAGGCAGTAAGATGCTGTGGTTCACTATGCAGGAATGAAGGTGGGAGCTCTTGCTTGGATTCGAAAGATCAAATTTTGAGTGGTTAAAAAAGGATGGATGATCGACATATGTTTAACCAGAAGGAGAACCTCTAGGATAATCTGCACAGTGACAGACAATCCTGGAATTAAACATTTGTCGGCTGGCAAAGGAAAGGACTGATTAATTTTGACCTGTTTCTGAAGTATTGAATATTGACATAAAGAGCAGTGTAACGATTTCCTGTGGTGTGTTTTTGTGGTTGCACTGAAAATCTTTATTCTTCTGTTTAAAGTATAAAGTTGCTTACGTAAATAATGGTGGCATTTTAGTCTGTTTATCACAATAAACATGAAATTTTATCGTATTTATCTGTTCAACTATTAACTTGAAGTTTGAATTTCTTTTAAAAACTATTATTGGTGTCTAAGGGATCATGATTCTCCATGCAATTCAGCATTGGACATAGTTGAATATGAGACATACCCACCAAAGTGGTTGCTTTGTACCATTCTGATAGAGGAAACAACCCCTGGTTACATTCTAAAAATACCCCGAGCATTCATTACATGACACAGACACTTCTGTCCTTGTCGGATGCCGAGGAGTTTGGCTAATTATTACTTGAGCACAGAGATTTCAGCAGCACAGCTTTCTGACACAAGTGCTAATATGCTGTCCTCGGAAATGTTGAAAATCCATGATGTTGCATAAAATATTCGCCACACATATCAGGAGTGTTCTCTGCATAGCTGTTCCTTTGTCTTTAATTTATTAAGTGTGGATCGAGTTAGACTAAACGCCCACTTGCAAAAGGCTCTTGCAAGAACCATTGTTTCACACCAAACATCCAGCTTAGGATAAAAGGAAGATAGGTAGTGCTCACCAGCACCTCAAGGCTGAGCATCTTCTCAAGCTGAACTCTTGAGCCGGAGATACATAATATAGCACAGATTACTCGCTGTTCAGCAGATACCTGCTGGCAGTAAATATATATGGGTCTCGCATCAGAAGTTCAGACCTGATGCAGCAGGTAATACAAGGAGGAAGCTTATAGCAACCTGACTGATGCTGGCTATGGTGAGAAATGCAGCAGAATTGTGTCAGAAGTCCGGCAAAGCCTATCTTGACATTGGGAACAACTCGCTGCATCTTAACAACAAAATGTTCTAGATGTCAAAGTGAGATTCTTGCTAGGCAGTGACGAGTTGCCTATTAAGGGGCATTATTGCTTGTTAATGACCATATTAACTCCCACAACTCACCTCATTAACATGCAGTTTCCTATTTTACCAATCCCATCAAGCAAATGACATGCCAAGACTTTCTTGACATGGAAGCCAGAGCAGGTACCCAGGGACTTCATCTCATCGCTGGATGCCAACAGCTTCCTTGTTGCCGAGCACAAAACAGAATCTTGGGCATGATTCATGGGCACCAGACACATGCACCTCCTGCCCATGGCATTGGCATCTCATATTTGATAATCTCTCCGGATCGTCTCCAATTAGTTTGCAGGATATTTAGAAAGCAAGGACCTGCATTGCAGGTCACACTGGCAGCCAACATTGAAAGGATGCCGTAAGGACACAACGTGTGCAGGGACAGACACCCAGCTCTCAGACTGGACCTCAGGGCTGCTCCCTTGCTCTCTTAGAGCTCACTCACTAGTGGCTACCTGCATGCTTACAGTATCCCTGCCTTGCATTGCCTTGATTTTCCATGCCAATTAGCACAAACACACAACTAAACAGTTTGCCTGGCTGGCCAGAGTCCTCAGTCAAAGGGGTGGACGTCTTGTAATATTGCAGTGTACTGTGTCACTCTCACACCTGAACTGTGTGCTAGCAGCTTACATACCACAAGTGAAACAAGCAGGCACTATATCTCAAAGTCTCAGGGGAGTAGTCCTCACTAAGTTCATAGAGGCACCTGTCAGTCAGGGAGTCCCAGTGCAGTAGGTCAAGAGCAGCCTCCCATGCCAGTCCAGGGGATTGGCCACACGTAGGCTTCCAGTCACATTGTTCTCAGTCAGGGGAGCTGTGGCTCTGCAGTCACAGAGTGGATCAACATCAGTCCTGTGGCTCTATAGCAGCCGGTCTGGAGGATAGGGCCAATTTTGTTGTACAAGCCATCAGTCATCAGTCAGGGGTCTTGGCACTTCTTGTACTGGCTCAAGAGGCTGGGTCATGGTCAGTCCATTAGATCCTTGCAGAAAAATGGATAGAAATATGGGGCATGGAGTGTACATGGTGGACCACTGCTACGGACAAGAGACTCAGGAACCTGTTAGTGGGGTTCGGGGGCTGCAGGCTGGGGAACAGAGGGATGGTAGATGTGAAGAGAGTTACTGTATTTGTAAGGTGGGGGAGGGGAACATTGAATAACCACACGCCTGGTGTGATCACATCATATACCATGGCTGCAGGGGCATGAAGACGAGTTGGGAGGGGACCTAGTGCGAAGCTGAGAGTGTTCATTGGGCAGGCTATCAGGAAGGGCATCTGGAATATTTGGGTCCTCACTGATGTGCAGAGATGGAGGCTGGAAGTCAGTGGCTGAAGAGCATTTATTGTTTCCTTCCATTGTGCTTGAAATCAAAAGAACATGGTGATGTTTGGTAATGGCTGTGTTCACAGCTGGAGACGGTGGGTTAGGTGTCTAGATTTGTGAGGACAGTGGCTGCAAGACCCATTAATGTGAGGTCACTTAGAGACCCAACATTACACCCAGAGCCATGCACTATACAGGACACAGACCTCCCTGATAACCTTAATGCATTGGCTTTCTGTGTGCTGTGCACCTCCCTGTCACAAACATTGCTCTCCAGTTCATTCAACACCAACACTTAATGGACACAGAGGTCAGAGAAAGAATAAGGATGCTTGATGATAAGAGGCAATGGTGCCAGCAAAACCCATTGCCCTGTATATACCTTGTTCATTTTGATACCACATGCTGTAGCAGGCTGTCCACACAAATATTGATCCATGGCCCACTCTGTATGAACATCCTGTTGGCGTTGTTACATTCGGGACAACACAGTGACTCAAACGGATGTAGTGCAAAACCAATAACATTGATCTAAACTTAATGCTGTATATACATTGCTCAGGCACATGTGCCACAAAAGTGCCCTCAAAAGATTTTTTACTTTCTTTCCCTCCTACTATGTCTTAGTGTTGTCCCAGGTTCTGTAGATGGCCTGGGGGAAACCACTCGTCAGTGTAGCCTGAGATGACAAGGTGTAGAGCTGGATGAACACAGCAGGCCAAGCAGCATCAGAGTAGCCTGTTGGCTTTCAAGATGTAACTGGAAAACCATTGGGCCATTCTTGTCTGGATGGTTCAGGCACATTGAGGGCCTTCTTGCCAGAGGCAAGTGGACCCTCCTCAGCTTCAACATCAAGGAATTAGACAGTGGCAGGCAGGGTGCTGATGGTTTCCCCAGTCACCTCTGGAGCATCATGAGGGGATGTGATTCCTTCTCTGGCTGGTTCCTTTTGCCACTGCCCTGTGCTCTTGTAAGGAAAGGAGTGACAACCAGCTTCCCCATCCTGCTGTCACCATGCAGAGGATCAATGGCTGGTCCATGGGGGCATAGATGTATGCGTACCTCCAGCAAATCCAGATGGTGCTGGACCTGGCACTCCATGGCAGCTGCCAACCTGTCCATGGAAGCAGATAGACACTCACATGCTTGAAGCAGCACTTTGTGCAATGTCTGGGGTCTGTCTCTGCCCTGTTATGGGCTGGAACGAGAAAAGAGGGAGGTATTGAATGAAATGAAAGTGGGTGGCACAGCCATTAATGCTGGTGCAAGTAGTCTAAAGGTGGTGTATGCAGTAACAGAGATAGAGTGAATGTGAGGCAACAACGAGGAGTGTGGTACTTACTCTGGCAGAGCAGTGAAAGTCATTGACTTTTTTGGCACTCCTGATTATTCCTCTGGACTAAATGAACTGCACCGACCTGGGTGGTGACCTTGGACCAGGTTGTGGTGTTAAGGCTTCTTCTGTCTGTCCTCCCGGAAAAGGGCATCCCTCCTCTACACCACTCTGTTCACTAGGGCCTCCAGGTCTCCGTTAGAGAATTGTGGCAGCCATCTTCCCCTCTCCAGCATCTTTTGTCTGAATGTCCTCACAGAGCAAAGCAGCTTCAGAATGCCAGTGCTCATGAGCACCAGGGCCTCTGGTCTTCTGGCGGCTATTCAGTGAGTAGTGAGTTCTTCTGGAAACAGCACATGATGGGATGGGGCTATTTGCACCACAGTGACAGTGTGGGAGGTTAGGGCAAATGTGCTTGGGGAGGGAAAGAGATCTCACTGGGCCTCTTGGTGAGAAATCCTCCAAAAACTTCTACAAAAATGACACTTTGCCAAAATAACTTGCTGATAAAATTTGTATTCTTACTTGATAAGGCCACAGAACTTGGCCAATAATTTGTTAACTTTTGGATAACAGCACGGTACTAGAATATTTGAATGTGGAAAATTGCTGGCTAAAATTACAAAAGAAAAATGGAAAATAGCTATATTGGGTTTTAAACATGCATAAATGATTGAATATAATTGATATGGTCCACAATGTACTCTGTCTTTATTGAACTGGCTATAAAATAGGTGACCGCAGTGAGTACCTCATGCTAGAGGTAAAATGACTGCAGCAAGCCTGGAGTATATTAATACAGCCTTGCCTTTCTATGCCAAGCAACCTATGTTAGAATCGAGTCAGTAATGGAACAGATGCACAATCCATTTCACAGGCTCAGAGATTTAGTGGAGTCAGTTCATTGTAATAATTTGATTGTGCTCTTGTACATTTTCCATGAATACAAGAGGTGCAAATGAATGTAAGGTTTGGGAATTAAGAGTGCAGTAGCTTTTAATGAGCTGCTATTCCAGCTATAAGACCAGATATTTTTGTAAAAGCCTGGCTGACTTTGGCCTGTTGGCCAATAAAGGATTTGTTAGCTGATTTCGTTGATTGGTAGACTTAAGGCTGCCTAATATGACAAATATCACCGGCGCCAGTTTGATTGTATCGTGCCATGTAAAAGTACAATATTGAAAGTGTCTATATGGTGATGCACAAGCTTGTCCCTGTGGATTTTCTCCGGAGATGGAGCTTGAAGAATTTCTATGATATACTGCATCATGGATCACAGTTGGCAGATACAAAGCTCTTAGGATGAGGGTGACAAGACATCAAGTGCATGGACTGCTTTTCCCCAATCAGATTCATAGCTGCCATTGTGGTGCTCAATGGAATTCCCATTTAGAAGATTGATGTCTGCTAGTTGCTGTCAGCCACAGGGCAGGAAGAAACAAAAGGAATCTTTTACTGCATGAAGGCATTGAAGGCACCAACAGCAAGTGGTACACTACAGATGGCACTGATATATCTATGTGAAAAATGCAGCAAAGTTTAAAATACTGCACTAAGCTGTTATTTGCACCTTTAAGACTTAAACATTTAAAAACTAGGGCAAGAAATCTGAATAGCACCCATTTTAAAAATGTGATAGGCATTGGTGGAATGAAATAGGAAAAGAAATTAAATTTTCTGCTGGGACATATGCAAATATGATTACCTACGATGAACAGAGAATTAACACTCAAATGATCTGTACAAGGTCTTCAAAATGTAAAAAAATTGCTGCCTCTGAATTTGTAAAGTATATCAAGTGCTTAAGCGGATTTGCTTAATTCAATGAAGCTTACTGGGGAGTTGTTGGACAGTTGCTTTGCAATGCAGAGTGATGCCAACAATGTGGATTCAATTCCTGTATTGGCAATAAAAGACCAATCCTCTCAATCTTGCCCCCTGTCTCAGACATTGCCACCCTCCAGGTTAAGCCTCCTCCAGTTGTCTCTCTGCAATGAGAAAGCTGTACTTTGGGACGAAGGTAACTCTACCTTCATTCTTGAACTGAAGAAGGAGTGCTTATCTGAAATTGGCCTGTTCAACTTGTAAACTTCATTATCCTTTCAATGAGTTATTCATTGCAAATTTTAATAATTAAATATATGTTGGTAAATATGATCACATATTAAGTGCTAATGAATGGAAAGTGCTGCTTTCTTAATATTGGTGTACCTCCTATCACTGTTCTGGCAGAGAGGTTGGCATCATGCTCCTAGAACTGGAAGCTGGTGCTGACTCTGCCCACTTGCTACTGAAGCCCCAAGTAAAACTCTCTACCCTCAGTCCACTTGAGTCTCTGTTCAGTGCCCCACTCATTTCTTCGCTCAGCACCTTAGTCCTGCTCACCACTTCATTTGATGCCCCAATCTGTTCCTCACGTGTTCACTCTGTATCCCACGCACCATCCTGACAACCCCTCACCGACTTCCCTTTCACTTGCTGACGTAGTTAAAAATCACAGTCGTGGTTTGCTTTGATTTTATTTAATTTCCACCAACACTTAAAGTTAAGCCATTCTGTTGGGATCTTCAATCCCTGTGGCTCCTTGTAAACGAGGGCTAATTTATCTCAGATAACAAGCATGTGGCTGGATGAACACAGCAGGTCAAGCAGCATCATAGGAGCAGGAAAACTTGACGTTTCGGGCCTAGACCCTTCATCAGAAATGGGGGAGGGGAAGAGGGTTCTGAAATAAATAGGGAGAGAGGGGGAGGCGGATAGAAGATGGATAGAGGAGAGGATAGGTGGAGAGGAGGCAGACAAGTCGAAGAGGCGGGGATGGAGCCAGTAAAGGTGAGTGCAGGTAGAGGGGTAAGGAGGAGATAGGTCGGTCCAGGGAGGACGGACAGGTCAAGGGGGCGGGATGATGTTAGTAGATAGGAGATGGGGGTGTGGCTTGAGGTGAGAGGAAGAACAGGTTAGGGAGGTGGAGATTTTCCTGCTCCTATGATGCTGCTTGGCCTGCTGTGTTCATCCAGCCCCATGCTTGTTATCTCGGATTCTCCAGCATCTGCAGTACCTTTTATCTCTGAGCTAATTTATCTCAGTTGGCTTGACAACCATGAAGGATTCATCTTCTCAATCCCTCCCTTCACCTGAGGTGCGAAAACCCTCAGGTTAAAACACCACCAGTGTCTCTCTAATGACAGAGCTGTCCTATTGGATGGTAAGACTATGGTGATTATCTTTTACTTGTATATACCTGTGCAATTAGATGTCAAGAATAAAAATAATTATGTCACTTATTATGAGCAAATGCGAGTTTGGAAAATTGTATTACAGAAACCTGCTAAACTTACTGGGTATTCATAATCTGTAGAAGATGACGTTGAAATGTTTGATTCTTGGCTCTCGGGCAATAGAACACAATGATTACCAGTTTTGATTGTATTGTTGAAATGTTTAAAATTTGGCTGCCTTGATACAAAAGCTAAAATGAACTAAAACAGTTAAATTATTAAAGTTGTAATCGAGTAGGCTTGGAAGGAAGATGAAGGGGTGATCTAATTGAGGCATTTAAGATGATTAAAGAAGGCAGTAAGTTTGAGAGAACCTATCAGGGGCTCTTGTAGTGCAGTGGCAGTGACTGTATCTCTGATCAGAAGACCTTGGTTCAAGTCCCAGTTGCTCCCAAAGTGTGTAATAACAGGTTGAATAGGAAACATGGAAAGCAAACTTACTGGTTCAGGTGGGCAGCCATAAAGGGATGTAGCTTTAAAATGAACCTATTCAGTTCTGATGCCAAAGCTAATGGAAAGCTGTTGATACTAAGGTTAATTGCAAATTTCAAAACTGTGATTGGTAGATTTTTATTTGGTGAGGATATAGAAGGTTATGGAACCAAGGAATGTAGACAGACTTAAAATTCAAATCAGCTACAATCTAAGTGAATGATGGAGCAGATTTGTAGGCTGTTTGGATTACTCCTGTTGCTGATGTGATTATTTGGTACCATAAGACCTAACCCTTATGGATCAATTAAGGCCAACACTGCCAGACTGGTATGCCTTGTCTTCATCCCTCAGAGTCTGCTATAATTGTTCACTAAAGAAAGCAGCACACAAATTAGTTGAAAGAATTTGCCTATAAATTCAGACAATATATTACAGAAATCAGCAAAATAGCAATATGCCTTCAATAGAAAGATCCCAGCCGAGAGAGAGAGCCATAATGATTGCATCAGGTCAGCCTTATATGGGCTTTGAGCATCTGGAGTTCCAAACTCATTACGGAGATATCCCATAATTTAAACAAAATCAAGTTGTAAATGTCACTTTTACTTCTGTGTTGCATAATGATATTGGTTGGACAACAGGGAGTGGATATATCGTAGAAAAGGAAAAATTGCATTGTAATGGGGAGAGAAGATGACAGTGGGACTGGTATGAATTGACATAGGAGCAGGCACAATAGGTTGAATAACCACCTCTGTGTTAAAAGATTCTTTGATACTTAGGTTTCAGTGGCAGAGTTGCTATCCAAAAGAAAATATCACTTTGGATGCTAGAGATCATAGCACGCACAGCTACTGATAATTGGCTGGAGTTTGGGAATAGAACAGAGTTTATTTAATCTGTCAGAAGATGCTAAGTAAGAAAAATAGTGAACTGTGAGGGAGAAGAAAATTGATTGCAAAAGAATATAGATGCGTGGTAAGAGTTTTCCAAATAGGGAAGATATGGCCCGAAGGGAGATGGCAAAACATGATTAAGAGGAAAATATAAGGTGAATACGAGCCATCATTGATACATACGGCAGTTTGAATCGAGGCAGGAGCAGATCATTCAACCCTTGAGCCTGCTCCATAAGATCATGGTTGATCAGATTGTATCTTCAAATCCATATTCCTGCCTACCCACGATAGCTGATTATCCCACTTGTTTTTTTTTAACAAGAATCTACCTACCACTACCTTAAAGATATTCAAGGACTCTGCTTCTTATATTTATTTAGGAAGAGAGTTCCAATCCTCTGAGTGAAAAAAAATTCCTCTCATCTCTGTTTAAATGGGTGACCCCTGATTTTTAGATTGTCCCATAAGAGGAAACATCCTTTCTGCGTCTACCCTGTCAAGACTCCTTAGGATCTTATACGTTTCAATTAAGTCATTCTTACTGTTCTAAATTCCAGCAGATACATACCTAGCTTGTCAAACCTTTTCCTCTTAAGGCTGCACTCTCATTCCAGGTATTAGTCCAGCAAACCTTCTCTGAACAGCTTCCAATATGTTACATCTCTCCATTAGTAAGGTCACTAATATTGTGCACAGTTCTTCAGATGTGATTACACTCCTCCACTCTATCCCTGTAGTCCTCCATTTTCCATAGCTAATCCATCTAGCCTCCACATCTTTGGACTGTGGGTGGAAACTATAACACCTATATTAAATCAATTTGTAATAACTTTCCAAAACTCTTCAACTGATTCACTACGTGGCTTAATCCAAAACAAAGGTACCCCTTGTAAACAATTCCAGTTTTTAAAAATACTTTCAATATTCATGAGTATAAAGTTTCATTCATTTTTATTTTAAAAGTAAGGTTGTTTTCCTTCTGATATCTACCTCTGCAAAGCAAACATTTCTTTCTGGAACTATTTTTGTGCCCTTGTAACCCTACAGCCAGCAAGGGGGAAAGACATTAATAATCAAATGTCCCATCTGCCAACTCCGCATCAAAAATCTGTAAACCCATCTGGAATCGCTTTTCGAAACTGGTCATAACTCTGGCAAACTATTAAAGCAAGTAAGTTGTGGAGGGTACCTGATACCAGATAATCAGAGATTTTGTTATTGGGCAATTATCAGGTAGACAATATGTCAGAACTTACGTAAGATCCCTATATGCATCTTCCAGAATAAGTTTGGTCTCCGACTATTTGGACGCAGAATGATCTGTGCCATTCTTCGTTTGAGTTCTGCAGCACTGTAGAAAATTTGTTCTTCTTTGGCCCTGCAGCAACGTGCTCAATGACCTTTGTGTCCCTGTGAGGTTTAGAGGAAAGAGATAATTTACCTTCCTTTGAGAATTTGTTGTCCTTAAAATATTTCAGTGATCCAGTGATCTGCTCCATTCAAGAAAGTTTATTTTACCTTGATTTGTCTTCCTGCATACTTGATGTCACCTTTAAACTGAGAATAAAATGATAATAGCTTATGCTCTTCTGAGTTTTTGATATTTACTTCAAAAGAGTAAACATATTTTATTGCCTCCAAAGGAACCTAATATTTTATTATTTCCTGCTGTACCTCCACACAAGCCATGGATTCATTACTCCCTGTCCTAGCATTATGCAATCCAACAATTCATTATCCAATCATTGCAACCATAGATGCATTCTAGATCTGTTGAATCCTCGGCTTGAGATAGATATCACCCTTAAGCTTTCATTCATATTATACTGCCATTATAACTGCGATAATCTTTGAATCTCCTTATTATTTGCTAGCACTACCGTACTGAAAACATGGTGGGAAAAGTCTTTCCCATGTGTAAACAGGGTTATTGGTGCACATTTGTCCAAGTAATGTCAGTGAGGGGAGAAAATCCAAAGCATTTCGCTCTGAGTGATTTCTAATAACGTTACTGAGATTCATATCAAAGCTCAAAAAGGAAAGAAAGCAGAACTAAAATAGTTAAGGTGACAACTGCTTAAGGAGTCTGGGTTACCAGCTGCATTTACACTAACAGCAAATACAGGGGATTAAATTGGATTAGACCCTAAAAATAAGACTAGCATTGCAATTAGCAAGTAAGCCATGTTTGCTCATTGCTATGCAAGAGGCAATTCCCTAAAACTAAACTATTTACTGGTTTTATTGATTGCTGGATTCAGCCAGCACTATCTCTGTCTATTCATTGTTGCACACAACGGCAGGGAGCCTGATTAGCACAAGTCACTAGTGCCATTTAAAGTCAGCCTCTATCTCTTAAATGGGTGTTGCATTGTGGCTGCATGAGATGGTGGGCACTCTGAGAAGTGAAACTGTACTGTGATACCAGAGAGTGGTTGAACATGTAAGAGTGTGATTGTTAAGATTTCCTGACAATGTGCTAATTGTTTTTGTGTAAAATGTGGAGACGGAAGAAACATCCTGAATCTGCCAAGACAGCCAGCAGCTAGATGCTCCGGAAGACGTATTGCCAGAGTGCTAAACTCCAAAAACACAGATGCACTGCAGGAAAAGTTTAAAATTCTGACTGGAGTTGTGAAGGTAAATGAATGCATCTTCAATTGACATAACATGCCAACTGCACTTCATCCACTGATCAACTCTCTTCACATCTATCACCCACCTATTAACACGCAAGATCAATTGGTTTTCAACCCTTGATGCTGTCATGCTCTACTTCACTCTTATGCAGTTGGCCTGATACTCTCCTTCAATCCACAATTCTGCCGTTTAAC
Source organism: Ginglymostoma cirratum (assembly GCA_024137785.1). Taxonomy (NCBI): domain Eukaryota; kingdom Metazoa; phylum Chordata; class Chondrichthyes; order Orectolobiformes; family Ginglymostomatidae; genus Ginglymostoma; species Ginglymostoma cirratum. The sequence goes on along the minus strand of JAHRHZ010000019.1, from coordinate 46,859,237 downwards.
CGTGACTGCCATGTCACCAAAATAGATTACAGAACAGTAACTATCACTTGCAGAAGAAGGTGGAAAATTACAGCAAGCAGCAGCACAGAACTAGTGGAAGACCAGAATTTTTGCTGATTTTAACCTCTGCTGAAGGGATTGACATTGAAGTTATCTACAAATCTAAATCTGCTTCACTCATCCCATTCCTTCTTTATCCCTCAACCTTTTCTAACTCACTAGTGAAATGGTGTGATTACACAACTCTTACATTCTCCGTTCCCCCAAAACAACCCAACATTGCCCCTTTTTCATTTCAGTTACTCAAGAAGACAACAAATATACAGTCGCTGTTGCTTGTTCTTAAACGTGCACCTACCAGCTCAGAGATTGACACGGCCTACATTTTACAGGCTGTACTAGAGGGGAGATCTACAAGAGTTGAGACACTGGGCACAAGTGCTCAGGAGCTAAGGCAGGGATGAAGGATAACGTGGTTTCAGTCTTGCTGGAGGGGAAGATTGTATACTAGTTCTGCTGCAGAGCAGTCAGATGATACAGGCCCATGATACAGTAGAAGCCTTTAATGGAAGCTTGTACAAAAATGCCATGGAGTGTGCAAAGACAAACAGTAACTTGGTATTGGCTTTGTAAAGAGCTTGGGCCCCATCTTTTCTAGCCTCAAATGGATGTTAACCCCCATCAATACACTTGTGGCATCCACAATGAAATGTAATCTGTAATGCAAACTCAATTGCAGAGTTAGCAGCTTCTGTCAAATTGTGAGTGCTGCAATGGAATTTCTGATTATGCCTTGCAAGTTGAAGCTGGTTTCTCTGTGGCTCTGGGTGTGACTGTTCAGAAGGTCCTCCAGAGAGCTGCAGAGTTAACCAAGCTCTTCTATTGAAGATCAGCAGAGTTGTTGAGACATTACCTGACAGAACAGCAGGAACTCTATTGATTACAGAAATTCCAATCTTCCAATGATTTGCCTGTTGCCGCTCATCCAGCCAGGCCCATCTTCTGGAGCCAATAGGAAGAGATGGTGCTGTCATGTCCCAGAGCTGTTTACACTCCAGTTTACACTCCAAGGCAATCTGCGGTGTCCTCAGTTGACAGTCAGTAGCTTTGCAGAATCCAAGCTCTATCCACTTGAGATGTACCATGAAGTAATGGTAGGACTAGGAGTATTAGTATAGGCAGAGGCACTGAGAAACAGCACTAAGGGGATGCACAAGAGTGATTAGTTTATTTTTCTATGAATCAAAGCATAATTTAGTTTATAAATCTAGACTGGAATATGCATTTTATGTTGATTATATGCTTGTGTTGTCAAAAGGTGGTTCTGGGATGGCCATAGATAGATGGAACTATAGGAGCTTTGGTGGATGAGGAACTGTAATTGAGGTTACCAGTGTCACTCCTGAATAATCTGATTGTTTTGGGCCTGGTCAAAAAGACGGGACATTCTTGTCTTCCTATTCTCCATTTCCCACGTGTGGCTTCTCCTGCTCCTCCTCAGGCTCCTCCTGCACCTCCTTCTCAGCTCCTCACCTATGAAGTGGCAGCGATAGCTATACCTCAGAATGGTCCACTTATGCAGCATGGAATATGCCACCAGAAATCTTGACACACATCAGTTGAGCACTGGAGGGCACTTACAGTGCAGTCGGGCAGTGGGAAGTTTTACTTACAGACCCTGATGGTGTACTCTCCATTGTGGCAGCATGCCTCTCATTCTCAGCTTGCTGTGTACATCGGTGTGAGTTCCAGACTGGGGCATGAGCCATGTCATGGGTGGATAGCACTTGAAGTCCAGTTGACAATGTTTGCCATGCTGCAGCGAGTCAAATGCAGCTGGCACAGAGGACTGCTGCTAAGAGAAAGAATTGTGAATGTAGCCAGAATAATGAACAGTTGAAGGATGATGTGGTGCTTCTGGTAACGTCCCAGCTGAGCATTAAAGGGAGGCAAATTCCTCACAACAAAAAGAGCATGTTGACATTAGGGACATCGAAGTTATTGCTCTTGCAAATCAATGGCACTTTGCACCATAAGGGAGACTGCTGTTCACACAAATCCTTGTGTGTGCCCTGCCTGCTTTTATCTTGCATGGCTGAATGAGATGAAACTGTTTGCCTGTGTGTAGAGAGCCTCAGTGATCTCATTCATTTAGCAGTTCATTGCAAACTGTTAAAAGTTGGCTATATGTGAAGATCAACCAGGAAGAAACCCAAGGCCAAAAAAGAAGCAGTAGTTTGAGGCTGCAGTTATAGCCACAACGACTTGTTTACGACTTCTTCTATGAACTAAGGACTTCTTACGCATTGGTCCTCATGGCAACTGAGGCCAGGGAATTGCCAGGAGAACCTCACTTGCCTTGCTGTTGAGGTGCCTTTTACTCCTCCTCCTCACCCTTCTTCTGACAGCTTGACCTACACTGTGTGACCTCTTATTTCTCTCAGTCATATTCACTTCCCAGATGAAGCCCCTCCAGGGCCTCAGGTCTGGGGACGCCTTATTTCAGTGGGAACATTTGTCAGCCAGCCCATTCTGGTAGAGGATTGAAACATCTCTAGAAGTTCGGCTCAAAGCTGTGTAGGTGGCCAAGGAGGTCTCTTCCCTGGCAATGGTGACATGGGGTGGGGTGGTTAGTGACCAAACAGATGCAAAAAGGCAGTAAGAGGATGAACAGTGTTCTACAAAGGGAAATGCATTTTGTCCCATCAGTTCAAAAGCAGGATATTGGGACTAAGTCAGTCACAAAATGTGCCCCAATAAAGGTAATTCATGGAGGTGATGCAGGGAAGTGATGGGCACCTACAGATTGTAGGAAGCAACCCTGGCTGAGTTCTCTATTTCCAGGCTAGGCATTCTTGGTGCATGCGGTAGGCTTTGTATACGTGAGAGATGGCTCCCATTATTCCTTTGGGGAAATGGGGTGTTGGGGTGCTGGTAGTTGGGAGAGGGCGTGGGTATAGAACAGTGGGAAAATATTAACACTTGTGCAGCTCCTTCCTTTGGAAGCTTAGTCACTGAGGATGCTCTGCCATTTTAATGCAGGACTGAAACAGGGTCATGAGTAAACAGAGGGCTGCATGTGGCTAATGACATCAGGTTGGATGTCAAAGACCTGGGGAGCTGTCCCCAGAACGAGTGTTCTCTATTCTGATTGCTATTTTGTTGGAGGGGCTGACCCAGAATATTACAAACTCCTGGCTATGGGAGTACTGATTGTGTATCAGCTACAGTTACATGCAGTTGTCACAGAGCCTAGAGGTCTCACAGCTGGTCTTCCTGCTCCAAAATGATCATATCAGAAAGAGACAGAAAAAAAACTTTGATGTTTTTCCAAACTATGCTGTAAAATGAAATGTTTCTCAGTCAATGAGCTGTATTGATATAAGCAAGAAGCCAGCTCATTTGTGCCAAAAGAAACATGTTGACAGAGCCCAGAATCCTAGAAGCAGGTGGTAATAAGATAGTCATGTGCCTCTCTGTCTCATTGCACCATGCCCCTGTCATCCAGGTGTCTAAGAGCGTCCTCCTGGGTCATCTCCAGATCCTCACCAACAGAGAAGACTCTGCTTATTCATCTCTGCCTCTTTTGAGGCAGTCCCCCTTTGTCCAATGAGGTTGAATTGGGCGCAGCAAACAACTATAATATGGGGGATAAAAGGTACTGCAGATGCTGGAGAATCCGAGATAACAAGCATGGGGCTGGATGAACACAGCAGGTCAAGCAGCATCATAGGAGCAGGAAAACTTGACGTTTTGGGCCTAAACCCTTCATCAGAAATGGGGGAGGGGAAGAGGGTTCTGAAATAAATAGGGAGAGAGGGGGAGGCGGATGGAGGATGGATAGAGGAGAGGATAGGTGGAGAGGAGGCAGACGAGTCG